>RJWM01031011.1:0-22871 GCA_004363535.1 Dasyprocta punctata
ATTAGCGACATTGAAAATTTTTGTCATATATCTGTTCACCATTTCCCTGTCTTTGGGGGAGGGTATCTGTGCAAGTCCTTTGCACATTTAAAAACAACTGGTCAATGTATTTATATTGATAAGTTTGTTTGGACTGTCTTTGTTTCTATCTGTTTCTACACATGTTGCTCATATTTTTTGCGGCAATAAAAATCTTTACAACTATGGGGGCTTTCCCTCCCAAGGTGAAATTCACACTTGTTCTAACTTCTGTGCCATGCATCTGGGGTCTGGTACTAAATGTAAATCTTGAAACAGTGAAGATTGGTCTTAGAACCTGAAAGAAATCAGTTTCCTTCTGCAGGTGATTACAAATGATGCTTTGGAAGGACAAGTCACTTCTGATAAGAGAAGCAACATTTCTCCATTTGACAAAAGGTATTAATGAGTGTTTGTATGTTGTTGAGAGTAGGAACAAGAAGGGTCCAAGAGACACTGATTTTTTCCATGCTTTCCTTAGGATACCATTCCAATTTTCCAGTTCACATGCTTTGCTAATGGATGCCCTAATATTCTCATGGAAGACCTCATGAGCCTATAAATTTAAATGAGCTTATTATAATCATGGATTCCTTTGTATCAGTCTTTTGGATGAAACTAGAAGAAAAATATTTTAGCCTCTATGTTGCAAGGAATGAGATATTTTTAACACAGTCATAAAAATGTCTTTTGAAACAGTCCCAGAAAATCTGTATATAACTTGTTGGAGAACTTGGAAGTTTTGTCTTGGCAGTCCTTTCCCTTTAGCTTCCCAAAGCCTTTAGGCACACTGTGGCGTATCCACAGTCTTAAATTCAGCCATCACTTCATGGCAAAGTTCACTCTGTCCTCCAGTGTTTTGCCTTCATCGGGCACTTCATTTCAGATGAACACAGGTGATAGTTAAATGTGTTTCTTCATCACTGATTGCCAGAAGGTGTGAGAGTTTTAGTCCCTAAAACCGGTTTTCATTGCCTTCATCATTAACCAAGTCAGAAAACCAATTCCAGATCTCCATGATGATTCGTTAAGTGCAACTACTCCTGGAAACAATTTCCATGTCAATCTGAAAAAGTTTTTAGTTACCAGCAAACAAACTACTCTGGAAATACAGATTTGGAAAGGCTGTGAGGGTACATGCAAACTCCCTGGGAATACTAGAGAACCCGTGAGAAAATTGGGAAAAACTGAGTGACTCTTGGGGAAAACAAGATGCAGATCCTCTCTCATGGGGTCTGCATCTGTCTGCAATAAAGACACACCCCTAAATTAGACCTTGGAGACATCCACTGGCACTCCTACCATGAGTAGACCTTGTTTGATATTCCTAGCTCCAATTCAAAATATGTGCAGTTGATCTGGTCTAAGAAACATGCTCACGACCTTCTGTGCACCACCATTTTTCGTGTTGACATAGAGAAACTATGAAGGCAAAAAAAGCTGAGTTATTAGTTCCATAGCAGGGAACAAATTCTTCTTTCTACTTGCCTATGTAAAGGAAGGGTTCCCTAACATTAGCAAAAGAGCTACCAGAAATGGCTGTCTGCTTACTGTACCATGATTTTCCTCAACAGTCACAGTGGCATCCTTCTTTCTTTCTCTGGAACAATCCAAGCTCTTTGTCTTCTTAAATGAAAGGAACTCTTCCCCAAATCTTTGTATAAATGGCTTCTCCCAATTAAGAAGGTGACCTCTTAAATATTATCTCCTTAAAATGGTCTTCCTCAACTATCCTATCTAAAGGAACTTTGTGGGCTTCACTCATCTGCATAAATCCCACTTATCACCAATTCAGGTTTCTTTCTATAAATCACTTACGACTATCAGAAATGATCTTATTTAGGTGCTTAAATGCTAATTACTTGCCTTTCTCATCCAGCATATGTCATAATATCAAAAACCTTGTCTGTAGTATTGTTTTATTTGCACCAATGAATCTCCAGCATCAAGAGAAGTGGCAGGTACTTATTAGAGTTCATTTGGTATTTGGAGAAGAAATAAACTAATCAAGGTCTGGGTCTGAAGCAGGCAGAGACACTGGTGGAATCAGAGACCTGGTCCAAACTGGGAGGCTGGACCTCTCATAAATAAGGCGTTTATTATTATTGGCTTGCATTCCTCCCCACAGAGTACTCAGCATGGAATACCAGCTCCTGGGCTCAACCTGAATCTAAATAATGCATGATTGCAAAGGACTTTGAAAATATAAAGGACCACAGCAATTCTAAGTCTTATTCTCAATGCACATGGATTGTTCTGCAGCACTACTTTCTGGCCAATCAGACTGCATGGTTTGTGTGATGTAGAAGTCCTACTGAGTAAATCACCCTTGCAGCATATACTGATTTATGGCAATTTTTTGTTGAAAAGATGAACTCTGCATGACTCTACGGCATGTGCATTTGACAGGCACTGGGTAGTATTATAAATGTCAATGTCTGGGGTTTTATCAGTCACCTTAGGGAATTGAAGACATTTCCTGGTGTCTCTGAAAGAATCAGAAAACACAAAACTATCCTAAAAAGAAAGTACTAAGGACTGTGGGATTTGGGTAAAAGTTTGGAAGGATATGTGAAGGTGAGTCCCACATCCCACATGAAAAATAACATGAAAGATAATTTACACACACATAACACCAAGAGAATGATAATTTCTGTTTGAAACAATTATGTCCAGCTTTGAATTGTCAATGAAATGAAAATGTAGAAGGATGTTGCTGAAATGCCCAGATCTAAAATCATAAAACAGAGACACTTCTTATTTCTGCCATTTTCTCAATGTATGATTTTGGGTAAGCCACTTTATCATTACAAGCTGCAGATATTGAATAAACTCCTATATTATTGTATTAATATTGTTGCTTTTTAAATTCCAGGAAGAACGTCTGTATTGTGCACATGGGGATGTTAGTGGGAACCATCACATGATTCTGAGATGAACTTTAATTTTGATGAACAACATGTATAAATGATGTTAGTTCTATTCTTCTCCTTCCCCGTGACTTGTAAGAGAAGTGCTTTTTAGGGGATTTTCCCTTTCTCAGGGAGGTATTATCTAGTCACTAAGACCATGTAAATATTTTTAACTTTCATCCTGAAGCTATATCTATTTATGGGGGGCCCTGTCAATGTTGGGGAAGCAGGTGATGTCTTTTGTGATACCCTTCAGATCACTTCCTTATTTAGCTTTGACCCAGCAAAGACTTCCCATCAACTTTAGAAATGCATTCTCATTTTGCTAAATCTACAGAAAATCATCTTCATTCTTATTACCTCGCTTCATCAGTGATTACAAAGGAAGCTGCTATGTCACCCAGAGCATCGCCTGATCAACTTTCTCTGAATGGCTTCCAAGAGAAGAGGGGCGGTGGGGTGGGAGCAGCTCTGGTTTTGCTCTAAGGTGAAGGCAGCTCGGGCTCAGCTGCCAAGTTGATAAGGAACAGAGAACAGTGCATCAGCCAAGCAGAAAACTTGCTCTCACAAATTGCTAAGGCAGAGAAAGGCATAAGACACATGTGGCTGGGTTCTGAGTTATGTGCTTGAGCCAGAGACATGTAAGAAAAAGACTTCTTTCTTGGGCCAATTAGATATCCTTATATCATTCGTTTGACAGGCAAACCTGTATCATTCGAGAGTTCTAAAAGACAACATGTCTCTCACATATGGCGTAGGGTATTTTTATCCCCAAACTCACATTATCTCAGTTGGGAAATTATAATGATAAAACAATAGCAATTTTTCTGGGGTAGAAAAACATAAACCAGTCACTCTGAAGTTTTAGCTCCCTTCCAACTCCACCCTCATCTATTCCTCTGAGAAGTGAGACCTTTATTCCTCTTACATTTACTCTCAAATTTATCACTATATAATTAAAACTCGCTACATACCCATAAAGTGGCAAAAAAAGGAAAGTAGTGTTGTAGATAGTTTTCAAGTTGGAAAATTTTCAAACTTGTAAAACCCAGAGATACTGTGCATTTCTACCATATCTGTTATTATAAAAATCGAAACTTAAATGGACATGAAACGATATGTTGTGTCTCAAAGCATGATTTTTTTTTTTTTTTTTTTTGTCTTTTTGAGACAAGATTTCACTGTGCAATTCAGGCTGGGCTTGAATTCACTTTGTAGCCCAGGCTGGCCTCGAGCTCCCAGCAATCCTCCTGCCTCAGTCTCCTGAGTGCTGGAATTACAGGCGTACACCACGATGCCAGGCTAAGCATGAATTCTTTATAATGAAACTGTTCACTTGGAAGTTAAGGTCACTTCCAGCATTTGTATTCTGTAATTATTCATCTTTTCTACCAAACAAACTGCCATTTAAAATTTCTATCAACCATTTCCAGGTGTGGTGGAGCATGACTGCAATCCCAGAACTCTGGGAGGCTGAGGCAGGAAGATTGGGCAACACTGCAATTTAACAAGACCCTTCCTTAAAATAAAATAAAATAAAATAAAATAAAATAAAATAAAACAAAATAAAAAAGGACTGAGGATGTACCTCAAGGTGAAGGCCTTAGGTTCAATCCTCAGTATTACAAAATAAATAAATCAATAAATAAAATTTAAAAACTCTATCAGATTTCTGCAGAAATACAAACAAAACCTGGCTTCTGAGGATCACCTTTGTTCTCACAGCACATTCTTCAAAGAAACACTGAAACTACTGCTGCTAGTTTAGTCTCTATGACTGACATAGCATTTATGCACATCCACAGCCAAACCCACCCTGGAAACCTCTAAATAGAACTTTTGAGATATGTATTTCTCATACATATTTTTGAGTCACTGTTATTCCAATGCTTATTTGAAGTTTTCCCTAAGGACTGATCAAAATCATATTCCTCTGTGTACCGAAATATCAAGTCCTTTCCATATTCCCCTAGTTTTGGAAGCTGCATTAGGCGATCCTTCAGGAGCCCTACTTCAGTAGTGATAAGATAAAGTGCTGGCAGCTTTTGTAGTGTGACAGTTTGGAAGCTGGGCCAAATGTCTGCCATTCCATTGAGCAACCTGAAAGGTTGTTTTTTGTGGCAGGAAGGGCATTTGATTCACCCATTCTCAAACTGGGTATCTGGTTTGAGCCAACCTATACACTTCACTAACTTGGACAGGTAATTTGCTTCCTTGTGTTGCTATTTCTTTAAATAAATGAAAATAATAATAACAGAAATATCTCAAAGTTGTGATGAAGATTAAATAGATTAAAATATGAAAGTGCTTATAATTGTAACTGGGATATGGTAAGCACTGTGTAAGTTTTGGCCATTATTATTATGTGATACATTGATATTTTACTGAAGTGTGTAATTTTTAGAGCCAGAAGTGATTTAAATTAGTATTACATACATCATCTATATGAATCAATATTTCACTCCATTTGTAGAACAACTTTGTGTTAGAAGGCAATATCTTTTTGCTGTATTTTCTTTGTGAAAATCCAGATATCCCTAACTCCAGGCTGTGAAGTTAGATAAAAGTATGAAAATGATATCAATATTTAATACATTTTAAGAGCTATAAGTGGTCAGACATTAACAGTCCTAGGAAAATAGCTGAATAAGCCATTTGAAGATTATATTCTTGAGAATTTCATGTTCAATCAAGAATAAATGAAGTAAGCAGATTTTTTTGATTGACATCTCTGTGTTAGAAAAGGTGTTTATTGTAGCTATGGTAATACAACAGAGAAAATACAGAAAAGATTTTTGTTTAGGGAAATCAGGGGGAGCTTCACTTAAAGAGGTGATAGCTTTAGCTAGTATTTGAGAGAAAAGTCAGTTTTCTCCAGAAGAAAAAAGAGGTAATGGCACTTAGGAAGAACATTCTTGGTGACTTCGAGTTAGATCTTTTTTTTTTTTTACAGTCAATCAGTCTTGTCCCTCACCTCTGAGAATGCTGACCTGGACCAGCCTCTCAGGCTCCCGAGGCCTGTTCTCCTCCACTCCAATCCTGGAGCACTAGGGTATTCTGAGGTCACAGTGGAGAACTGTTACTTAGAAAAGCAGTCGTATTTCATCCTGTAACCCCCATCTAATATTTGCAACAAGAAAAATTATGCTATCTTCAACCCCACCTGGAAACAGTGAGGGAGATGATTTCAGGTGATATAAGATATCACATCACAGAAAATTCGATCTACAAAAACTGTGAGGTCTGCTAAACGTTATCCTTTTTTAAAAGATTCCATTATTTCTTTCCTAGTATTAAAAAAGCTCCTTATACATTCATTTTCCTTCAAAAATCTTTGCTTTCTCCCAATAGACCAATGGAGTATCTTTTGCCGCCAACTGTATGGTATGTTTAAACTGTAGTGTCCTGTTCATGAAAGTCTCCAAAACTTTCCCTGACTTTTCTTCCCCAACAAACCTAAAGCATGACCATTCTGGAACTACTTGTAAAGCATCATGAAAACTGCTACATTTTGACTCTGTTACTGTGCGATACAGAAAGACTAAGATTGGATTCTTTCAAAATACAATGAAGTCCACTTTTTAGCTTTGATTTTGATATGGAAATGGTTTAGCAAAGATAGGCATTGCCTTTATATTATCTTTGTGTTTTCTTGTAGTATTTTTTAGATGATGATTTAAAGTTGTGCTGTCTGATATAGTAGCCACTAGATACACACAACTGCTAAATCTTTGAGAAATAACTGGTCCAAATTAAGATATCCTGGGCCAGGAGTGATGGCACATGCTTGTAATTCCAGCACTGGGCAGCCAAACAAGGAGAAACGCTGTTAGTTTGAGGCCAGCCAGGGCTACATAATGAGTTCAAGGCCAGCGTGAACTACATAAGTGAAACCCTGTCTCAAAAAGAAAAAAAATTAAGATATACTGTCAATTGTAGACACAGAGTGCTAAAGGCTTTTTAAAAATGAAAAATTTATTATTGTTTTTATATTGATTATGTGCTGATATGATAAATATATTATTAAAGTTAATTTTCCTGATGATTTTAATGTAGAGTTATCTACATAATGAACATTTATTGGACAGTAATGCTCTAGTGCCTGGAAATGAGGGTTCTTTACTAATGCTTTCTGAGAATTTAATAATGCTGTCTTTACTGGTAGAATTGAATAAATGCAACATCTAGGATAATTTATAGAAAAATATTTTTAGTACCTGCCTGCATATGCTGCCAGTATTTCTCAATAGTTTGTTAAGTACCTTCCAAAATGTCTTGATCCCTGCTTTTACATTATCTTCACCTATGATAGTATCTAAAATTTGAATCCTTTTGTTTATGTACTGACTCTGCTAAACACTGTGTAACTATGTAATTTTAACTTTCATATGCAACCAAGCTTTTTTTCTTGATACCTTTACATTGAAATTTACAATTTTTGAAAATTCTCTTAATCTCCCCATGCACTAAGATATGGCTAAATAAAAGTTTTAGACAAAGTAACATAACTGAAACTACTGGAAACAGTTTGTGGTAATTTTTTGTTTCTTTGACAACCAAGGACATTTGTAGATACTACACTGTCCTTTTGCCTTCTTTTCACCTTGAATGAAGATGTGTTGCTTGACACTGGGATCCATCTTGTAAAGATGAGACAGAGGCCAAGAAAATCATATACATGTTAAATCTCTCCTTGAGACACTGAGTTGAAGTCAAAAATTAAATCAGGCTTCTTATACTGCAGGAAAGTAATCCACTAATTTTTTAAATTGCTGTAAATTAATTTCCTGTTATTTACAGCTGAGCATAGTCCCAATACACTGAAACAATTATTCTCTGAGTGTTCAGAATTGGAAACATCAATTGGTATCATTGTTGACTTCTTCCTCTTCATAAAAAAATAAAATCTATCACCGAGTTTTGCAACTTATTTATCTTGTGTCCCCTCCATGGTCTCTTATCTTTATAGTCTCATTCTTGATACCGCAGCACAATGCCTCATTGTATTTCTGGTGAAATTAGAGACGTCACTTTCTACCTGAAGCTTCACAAAACAAATTTCCATTTCTAATACGATGAAGGCCAAATAGTCTAATATGGTAAATAATAACAAGCCATCCACTTTCCATAACACGCCATCCTAGAATTATCTGTCTCTATTAATACAAATATACATTTCATCCCATTCACATAATATTTCTCAAAATGTCCATAAATACTTTCCCTGTTTCTCTTCTACTTCCTTAATTGTCACTCCCTCCTTCTGAGGTATTTTGCCTCCTCCATTGTGTTGAAAACTGGTGTATTTTTTAAAAAGCCCAGAGTTGTGTTATACATAATCTCTCCTTGTCTGTGGTTTTGTTTTCCATTGTTTTATTTACCTGCAGTCAACTGAATGACAGAAATGTTAAGTGAAAATTCCGGAAGTGAATAATTGATAAATTTGACAGTATGCAAGGATCTGAGTAGTATAATGCAATCTTGTAATGTGCCACATTTTTAACATGAGACTTGAATCATCCCTTTGTCCAGTGTATCTGCCCTATATATGATAGCCACTACTTCAGCCACTCTGTAGCTACCTTGGTTACCAGATCAACTGTTACAGTTTTGCAGTGCTATGTTTAAGAAACTATTATTTTAGTTAGTAAAGTCCCTGAAGTTAAAAAATAGAGATAATAGATATTTCATTGCTGAACATGTTATAATTGTTCTATTTATTATTGTTGCTGGTTATTTCTTACTCTACCTAATTTATAAATTAAAATTTTTCATAAGTGTTCATGTAAAGGAAGAAATTGTACATACAGGGCTCAGTGTGTCTATAGCTTTAGGCATTCCGATGGTCTGGGGGAAAACAATCCCCAAGGTTAAATGTGGACTGCTGTCCCCGTGACATTCTCTGATGCCTCTCCAGTCTTTTGTGACCTGCTTGCTTTTTAGCTCTTTTGGTCATGCAAAACTTTTACTAAGTCCCAAGTATATGAAACAAACATATTACTTGGAAATAAAAATTGAAAGATTAATAAGACATGGTGTTTGCTATCAACAGATGTGTGGAAGACACAGAAAAAGATAACTTGAGTATAAAGAAGTCATGTCCCTTAATCATGGAGGGTCAGTCTTTCAGAAAGTGATGCCTAAAGCAAAATAAAGAGTTAGTAGCCAGGTCAAGAAACAAGAAAATAATTTTTAACAATAGAAATAGTGTGAAAAAAAGCCAAGAGGTGAGAACCGTGCTGAGTTCAGTGAACTACAAACAATGCAGTGTTTCCAAAGTGTTTCCTTTCTGTCAAAGATCAAACATTATGGAGGTGAATGTCAATTCAGAGACTAAAATGGCTTTGAATTCAACTTGGTGGAAAGACTTGACTAAAAACAATTCTATAATATCCTAATCATTCCCATGATGCACTCATTATAATGCTGTTTTTCATGAGAAAAAGTAGAACACAAAATGACCAGTATGCGTTAGTTGAAGAAACTGTCAAACTCTCCATTTTTTGCATCTTTTCTCTGAATAATTCTCCATGGATTTTAATCTATGGTGAGTATCTATTGCAAGAAATAAGAAAAAAAGATAAAAATATGCATTCTTATTTATTAAACTGTATAAGATATACATATACTATTTACATTGTAATGAGGGAATCTCGTTGATTAATTCTTATACTGTTAGATGAACTAGTTCTTAAGAAATGATCATTATTGGTGAAATCACATAAGAGAATAAAAGTCTGTTTCTAGGATTCTTAGGCCAACACACCAGCCTTCCTCCTAAAATGGCTCTCCAGATGATTCACAGATCTTTGTCCTTCTATGTGGTAGCTTCATCTTGTGCAACACATGGTCTCCAGGTTTTCTTTGTGGTTCATGTTCCAGCTGAAGAGCAAGCAAGAGCTGACTGAATCATGTGTGAATGTTCACCTCTATACCCTAAATCATTTCTGTTCACATTATTCTGGTTGGATCAACCTTAGTGCGAGGAAGCTTGGGAATATATTTAGATTGTGAGTCCAAGAAAAATAGAAAATGAATTTAGTAGTCAGTAAACTGATTGGGCAATTAATAGCAAATTAATGGAAACCACTGGTCATGTGATGACTTCGTGTTAAAAATTTATTAAACTAGGATAATAAGATTACATGTAATAATTATATCACAATTCTTTAAAGGCATTTAATTTTATTCATGTACTGATTTATTTGCTCATTAATATCAATGAACATCCAGTGAGCACTTAACATAAGCTCAGTATAATATTACGACTACAAAGAGATATACATCACAGATATCAATACAGGATAAATTGTCTCTCTCCATCTGGTGGTTTGTGCTAAGTAGGTGCTCATTAAACATTTTTGAGTTAATTATTTAATAGATGGCCAATCTAGTCCTGCAGAATGCTACATTATAGAACCGGAATAATTACCACAGAGGAATGAAACCAGCAATATTTTATTGTGCATTGGTCTATGTGGACTCCAAAAGGCTGCCCAGAGTATATTCTGTCTGTTCCTGTTTTCCATGAAAAAAAAATCATGTATTGATTTGATTCCACTGTTCACTAATCCTTAGCCAAATACTAAAACACTGAGAACTGTGCCAAATACCAAAGGAACAGTCAATTATATGCTATTTAATGAGGGTGATGACAATAAAGTTACAAGGTTGGAAAACGAATAGCAATACTATGATCCCATTTTAACAACCTGGATGGTGCTTCAAATTTGCAACACTTGGGAATTTTGGTTCCCCCCTCCTCTCCCTTCTCCTTTTCTCCTGATCTTCCTTCTTTTCTCCTCCTCCTTTTACTGTTTTTCTTCTTACTCATCTTTCTCTCTTTATCCCTTCCTGTCTTTCTCTCTCACATTTTCTCTTTTTTTCCTGAAGAGTATTTCCTAAAAGAATTTGAAGTCTTTCACCATCTAGTATGGCAGTTTTAAGTCTTTTATTGATAACAGACAGCTCTTGAAATTCACACAAGTCTTAATGAGGTACATATAAAAAATAATATTTACAAATTTATTTCAAAGGAGTTTACATTGACCATTTTGCCAGATTACAAAATTAAAAGGTAGAAAATGTTATGAGGTTAATGAAGCATCAAGAAACATTTCTTAGAAATTTTACATAATAAATTTATGCTTTGGTATTTTTGTGTGCTATAAACACAGAGCAATAGAAGATGACATTTATATGAGATTTTCAACAGGATATGTTTGGCCTTGAAATCAAGTAAATCTTTTGTCTTGGTTATTTATCTTGCTGCTGAGACAAAATACCTGAAGCTCAAAATTAAGGGAAGAAAGTTTTATTTAGCTCAGTTTGTAGAGGTTTCAGTCCACAATCAGCTGGCTCTAAGGCAGGGTGGCTTAGCAGAGAGGTAACAGTTCATAGTGGCAGAAGACAGCAAATCAACAAGCGTGAAAAGGGAGAAGGAAGACATATTTTTACTTTCTTTATAATGTATGCAGGCTTCCTGCCCTAGGGCGGGGAAAGCACTCATACCTCCAATCAAGCACTAAACATTGAACCAGTCACAAACTCTAGATTCAGCTGCCTCTGAAAAGCTCACTCCCTTTGACCACATGAGACTTTAGGGGGGACACTGGGACACAAACCATAACACCTTCCATTAAATGCAAAGAGTATAAGAAAGTGGAAGCTATTAAAATAAGTGGACAGTGGTAGTTAGGAGCTTTGTTCTTTCCAGGGAATACACTAAAAGTTTCATGCAATACAGTGAAACAAGTTATAGACTTCCCTTACAGGTAAAGGTTAGAGTGGTCCATAAGTGTACCTAAGAAAACTGGAAAAATTTTCTCCTGGCTTAATGGATTGAAAGGGCCAAAGTATGATAGACAAGAAACCTATGCAATGTAGCATCTATTGTATAAATAGGTGTTTAAATATCCCAATATCATTGCATGACAGGATTCTCAAACCTAGTTTTTGACAAAGGCTACAGTTACTTAGGTGGAGAAAATGTCCAAAATTTTAGGAAAGAAAGGGGAGCTGGGTATTGTGGTATATTCCTTGTAATTCTAGAACTGTGAGACACTGAGGATGAAGTATCTCAAATTTGAATCCAGTCTGGGCAACTAAAGAGATTTAGCAAGACCCTGTTTTAATACCAACAAGAGCCTGACTAAATACTGAGATCCTGTTTCAATACTTAGAGACTTAGAAAGACCCTGTCTCTCTCTCTTGCTCTCAAATATATATATATATATATATATATATATATATATATATATAATATATATTTGAAACCGGGTCTTGCTATGTAATTCAAGCTGGACTTGAACTCAGTGTGTAGCCCAGATTGACCTGGAACTCATGATGATCCTCCCGCCTCAGCCTCTCAAGTGCTGAGATTACAAGTGTGTGCCACCATGCCTGACTCTGTCTCAAAATGAAATGTGGAAAGGACTAGGGATCAAACTAAGTGAAAATGCCTTGGTACCATTTATGTACATACATACACATACATACATACATATATACATATATAAAAAGACATAAAGATATGACAATGAAGAGAAATAGAAAATTGAAAAAATCTGAAACAAAATATTTCTTTCCACTTAAAACAAGTCCTTAAACCAAAATTTCAAACATATGAAAAACTACTAAGAAAACAACTGATTTAATCATAGGTATTGATGTTGTTACAGAAAAAGTATCTTATTTACAATCTGACACATTTTAAAGAGAATTATAATCTAAATGCTATAAAAGAAACACTTAAAATAAGTAATGATATATAAAACAATAATTTTTGTTCCTTTGAAATATGTGATTATGAAAAACATAAATAATACAAGAATAAAATTTTTAGATAACTATTTCATACATTAAAAATGCAAGTTATACCATTAAAAAAAGTTTGAAAATATCTTCCAAAGAGAGGGTTAATGAACTGAAAGATTCACCATAATTCAGCAGAAAAAGATGAAATCAGAAACATAAAAAGGTAATCAATTTCTATAGAAAATACATTAAGAGGTTCCCATTTTAATTAGATTGGCAGAAAAAGAGGGTGATGGTTAATTTTATATGTCAGTTTGCCTAGGTTAAGAAGCTCAGTTTCTTGGTCAAACACTAATCTAAATGTTGCTAGAAAGATATTTTGCCAATGTCACCAACGTGTGCAATCACATGACGTTAGGGAAAGCGTATTTCCCTCCGTATCACGAAAGGGTCTTATTCAATCAGTTTAAGATCTTTGAAGACAAAAGCAGGTTGCCAAGAAAAGAAGAAATGAGTTTTCAAGACTGCACAGAAACCTCACATGATTTTGCTGTCCTATGTTCTATTGTATAATTTAGGTTTTTCCACAGAAACAGAACCAACAGATACAAAGATACATGTCTCAGACATTTATTATGAGAATTGGCATGTGACTAGAGGTTAAGAAATTGCATGATCTGCTCTCAGCAGGCCAGAGAAGGAAAAAGCCACGGTTATAATTCACTGTTAGTTTAAGGCTAAGAAACCAGAAGTCAGTGTAAATCTCCATCTAAGAATGCCTAGGAACCAGGAGAAAGTGTCCCAGGACAGGAAAACATGGTCCCTGCTCTGCAAATGAAATTACCCTTCTTTGCATTTTTTTCCTTCTCTACTAAGCCCTCAATGAAATAGATGAACCCTCCCAAACTGGTGAGGACTGATCTCCATTATTTAGTCTATTGCATCAAATACTAATCTCTTCTGAAAACACCCTCACACACTTGTAAATAATATTTTACGAGCTATTTAGACGTCTCTTAGCTCTTAACTTCACCCTACAGATGTGAGACTCTAGACTAAACTTCAGATTAAATAAAAGCGAATTCTAAAACCTGGGTAGGATAAACAGAAAAATCTGAATACACTGCTGAAACTGAACAAAAAGTAATCTTTCAAAAGAAGTAACTACAAAAGAAAAAACAACCTATCAGAGTGAAAATTTAGGTAACCTAAAAAAATGGTAATTGGATAGAGAAGAGATGATTTAATTATAAGCAATAGGAAAGGACAGTAAACAATGTGGATAAATTATAAAGTGCTGAGGCAAATAATCCCTGACACTCAGAATATTTATACTCCATCAAATTAGAATTTAAAACAAAGATTTGTTCAAAATTGTAACAAAACTTGCCAAACATCTTTTACTTAATAAAGACTTTGTTAAAGAATTTTCTCAGAATAGCAAAAAGTGAATAATTTTGAAGATATATGGCTTAAAAATCAATGATATTGTACAGGTAGACAAAACGCAATTTAAAATTTAGTCATAAAAATTAATAATTTAAAATTTCACTGAAAACAAAAACCTTAGATAATAATATCAATATGTCTGAGATTTTTTTTAGTATTTGAGTAAATTTGAAGACATTGTACAGTGGATAGAATATAGTTTAAGTTAAATATTAGGCATAAAAATGAAAAATTTCATTGAAAACAAAAATCTTAGACAATAATATCAACATGGAGTCAGAGAATGTTTAATTGGTAACCAAAGCTAGCTAAGTAATGTACATTATTTGTCATAAAATAGGAATATTAAAGAATCCTAAATTTCTTTTAAAATCAGTTATCATATATTTAAAAGTTAACAAAGAGTAACAAAAGAAAAGAAATGATATACATACCATCTAGCCAGTAGAGACAGAAGAAAATCTAAACCAATCCAAAAAAATATGAGCAAAGAAAATAAGGAAGCAAAGATAAAAGTAGTAACCTGAAAATGAAACAAGAACTTAGAAATGAATCTAGATAAAACTTTGATTTCAAAAATATAAATGTTGAAGATATATGGCTAACACAAAATCAAATTCAAATATTAAATAGAACAAGGAAAATAAAGCCAAGGACAGTTGGAAACTTTGATATGCCCAATGTGGTGGTACACGCCTAAAATTCCAGCACTTGGAAGGCTGAGGCAAGAGGATTGCCATGATTCCAAAATGAGTTCAGGGTCAGTCCAAACACATAGCAAGACCATGTCAAATATGTGTATGTGTATATATATATATATTACAAAAATATGGTTTAAGTAAAACACTAATATTAAGGCTAGACAAGTGAGATTTCACAACAGTAAAGGAAGCTATCTCAAGAAAGATATTTTAAACTTTTATGAACCCTGCAACACAAAGAGAAATTTAAACATGCTAGATAGATATACAATATGAAATTGTAATATATACAAACATTTTAGGAGAGTTTTAATATCCTCCTACCAGAACTAAATCAATCTACTAAAAAAGGTCTTCAGGTTAAAAAAAGTCTAAATGAAAAATTAACTTGCTTGATATAACAAAAAGTTTTATAAAATCCTACTTGTTACCTAAAAAGTACTTTCCAACATCTGTTGTGTTTTGTTTAAATGTCCCCCCTAAAGCCTCATGTAATCTTTGAGGCAGCTGAATCTATCATTTGTGATTGGTTCATCACATAGCACTCAAATTGGCAGTGTGAGTGCAGCACCTGCCAAGGGGTGGGTAACCAGCATACAATATAAGAGAGGGAAGGAGGCATGTCTTTCTCTTTTGCCCTTTTGCTTTTGTTGCTACTGGTATCTGCTGCAGTGACCATGTTGTCCCTCAGCCACACCACCCTGACTTGGAGTCAGCTGATTATGGACTTAAACCTCCAAAAATTGTAAGCTAAATAAAGCTAAATAAAGCTTTCCTTCTCTCATTTGAGTGTCAGTTATTTTGTCTCAGAAATGAGAGAAAAGTAACCAAGACAGAATCTGGTACCAGGAGTGGGGTCATTGCTGTGACTGTACCTGACCATGTGGTTCAAAAGCCTTTGGGAATGTCTTCTCAGAAGAGTTTGGAAAGGTTCAGAGATATCACCTGAATTCATAACAGCTGGAAAGTCTTAGGATGCTCTGTGTGGGAGATTCTGGTCAAAGTTCAGGAGACCAGAAAACCAGCAAAGACCAGGTTCGGGAGGTTTCTGCTGGGAAGAAGGACTGCATTGCTTGTTGGAGTCCAGATGATGTATGTTATGGCTTGGCAGAATGTTTGTCTGCATTTTGCTCCACCAGAGACTTTGCCTGAGACTGAGATTAAGGGCAGCAGACTAGGTGATCTGGCATAAGAAATTTCAGGGCAGACAAATGTTGAGGTGGTGGCATGGCTATGGTCAGGGGGTTTTAGCCAGGTTTTATGTTGCAAATCAAGAGAAAAAGAGCCCAGCAGGATGACTTACAGCATTGTGTGTTTGACCAGGAAAAATTGTCCAATAAAGCTGTGACTGCAAAGATAGAGCTGAGATCTCAATTGCTGAGATGTAACAAAAGAATAAGAAATATGACCTGGGACCATGATGAGAAGCAGCATGTCTCCATGCTTTACAGTTCCAAAACTGCAAAAGTGAAAGACTTTGCTCGGAGGAGAAAGCCACAGAGCACCATGTTCCAGAATGCTGGTGGAGGCTACATGAGGTTCCAAAACGGGGGCAAGCACATCAGGTTCCAGAATGGAGGCAACATAGAGAGTTTGTTCCTCACAATCAGGTTCACAGTGCCCAGTGATCCAGGCACTCAAACCCTAAAGAAAAGAGAGAGGAAAGCAGACCTCGGCAGCATCCATGTAGTGCTGGCTTTGAACACATGCAGAATGCACAAGTTCTGAGGTTAAAAAGGCTTCTTCCCTGATTTCAGAGGGCCAGGGACGTCAGGCAGTGTGTCCCTGAGAGGGCAGTGTGTGAAGCTGTGATTGTGAAGATAAAAGTTCAGTGGAAAGCCCAGAAATTTGAAAAAGCCAGGAATATGTATCATCTAAGGAAAGCTGCAAAGCAGGCCTTAAAGAAAAACTGTGGGAGATACAACCACCAGAAGTGCTGTGGGGATGGAATCACTCAAACCCTTTGGAGCTCATAACCAGATTGCTTCAGACACTGAGCATGGAACTTCAGGACTTAATATTGGACCTGCTGGATTTTGGACTTGCTTTGGTTTCAATCCTTTGTGTCCCATCCTTTTTAAGTAGTAATATGTATTTTGTACCATTGAATGTTGGAAGTGTTTAACTTTATCTTCATTTGTACAGGGGGTTACAGCTATGAGTTTGCCTTAGATCTTGGAGGAGACTTGGGACTTGAACTTTTCAGCAATGCTGAAAATGTTAGGACTTTAGCAACTCTTGGAGATGCACTAAATATCTTTTGCATAAAGGATGTATGTGAGTCTTTGAGGGGTCAGAGGTGGAATGTTGTGGTTTGTTAAAATGTTCCCCCAAAGACTCACATAGTCACGGAAGCAGCTGAATCTAGTATTTGTAATTGATTCATTGTCTAGCACTAGGATTGGTGATGTGAGGTCTGTACCAGCCCAGGGATAGGTAGCCAGCATACAATATAAGGCAGGAAGGTAGGGGAGATGTGCCTTCTCCTTTTGCCCTGTTGCTGTTGTTGCTTCTGGTTTCTGCCTCAGCTGCCATGTTGCCCATCAGCCATGCCACCCTGACTTGGTGTTAGAATATTATGGACTGAAACCTCCAAAATTGTAAACCTTTCTTTCTCTCATTTGGGTGTCAGGTATTTTGTCTCAGTAACGAGAGAAAAGTAACCAAGACAATTCCATGTAGCTACTACTTTTATAACATTTGTCAAAAGTCAGTTATTTCTTATTTATTTGGTATAAAGTTAAGAGAACTATTAGGCTTTCCCTGTTTTAAAATTAAATGTGAATGTTTTTATTCATGGTACTAACATTCAGATTCTATTCCTATTTTGGTTTCACAGATACTTTTTCTTTTTTTAAGAAATGAAAACAAGTATATTGATATGACTGTTTATGTGTATATACACATACACATGCAAATCTACTTATGTGTAAGAAAATGAATGACTAGTAAACAAAGAGGAAAAATTAAGATAACTATTATGATAAGGTACTTGTAGTACCCAATAAATGATAAAACCTTATCTGAAAGTGAAATTGGGTAAGTTCTAAATGAGTATTTCAAACTCTTGAGCCATACCACAATGAAAGAAAGAAAAGAAAGAGTAAAAATAGTGTAACAGGCATACTAAGAAAGCGATAAAATGGATAGTACCACAATGATGAAATTAAACTAGAAGTCAGTAACACAAAAAATAGCTACAAAATTCCTAAACACCTTGAGATTAACACATTTATAAATAACAGATGGGTCAAAAAAAGAAACTGTGATCTAGGCAAAAAATGAGTCTGGCGGAATTAGAAAATATTTTGAACTAAGCAAAATTGAAAATAAAATTTATCCAAATTTGTGTGTTTCAGCAAAAGCCATGATTAGAGGAAAATATTTAGCAGTGAATGCATATATTAGAAAAGAACAAAAATCGGTATCAATAACCCTATCTTCTACCTTAGATAACTAAAAAAAGAAAAAATTTAATTCATAGTTTGCTGAATAAAGTAAATAAAATTTATGGGAAAAATCAGTAGATAAAACTTAATATCAATTTTTTTCCTTTGGAAAGACTAATAAGATTGATGATTTTAATCACACTAAGAAAAAGAGAGAATAGAAAATTACAAATGTCAGATATGAAAGACAAACATCATTACAGATCCTGTAAATGTTAAAGAGATAACAACAACAACAAAAAATCTGAACTATTCTATGCCCACAAATTTGATAATCTAGATGAATAGACCAATTCCTTGAGATACATAATAGGCCAAAATACACTCAAGAGGATTAGACAATCTAGATAGGGACTCATCTGTAAAGAAATTTTATCAATAATAACTTTCCTCAAAAAGAAAACACCAAGCTAAGTGTAGTGGTGCACACCTGTAATCCCAGCACTTGGGAGGCTAAGACAGGAGGATCATTGTGAGTTCGAGACCAGCCTGAGGTACAAAGTGAGCTCAAGGACAGCCTGAACTGCATAGTGAGACCCTGTCTCAAGAAAAAAGAAAAGAAAAGAAAACATCAGTCCTGCATGGCTTTACCAGAATATTCTACCAAACATTTATGAAATTATTCCAATTCTCTGCAAATTCTTCCGGAACACAGAAGCAAAAAGTACACTCCTTAATGCACTTTAGGTTGCCAGCATTACCCTAATTCCAAGAGAAGAAATTTGACACATTTTTTATGACTTGTCCAATGTCCCATGGCTAAGTGGTAGGACCAGAATCTGGAATTGGATCCATCCAGTTTCAAGGATCTTTTACTTTTTTTTCATGGCAGTTTTGGTTTTCTTTTGTTCTTACTTTATATGACAGTCAGATATTTGAGACCTCCAAGACTTTTATTTCTCTAGTACTTTGTATTTATGATTATTGAGACTAAGACCATGAACCTAGCCATTTTTGTGCATGCTGGTTACACAGAAATATGTCTTCATTTTTGCAATATTCTTATATGTATATAAAAAGATTTGATTATTTTCACTCTCACACACTTGCTTCTGCTCCAATTTCAATCATTTTCCTACAAATCTCCTTATTTTATTCTTCTTAATAGCTGGAAATAGTTCATTGTGTACATAGTCCCTATTTTCTCTATCCATTCATCTGTTGGAAGGCACCTAGGCTATTTACAAAACTAACCTATTATGAATTATACCAAAATAACAGGGATATGCAGACATCTTTTTATGCTGACTTAAAATTCTTTTGAGACTACACCAAGGAGCAATATAAGTAGATCAAATATTACCTCTAGTTTTACACTTTTGAGGAAACTACATATTCATTTCCATATTAATCATTCCATTTTACAATTCCATTAGCATTGTATAAAGATTATTCCTAATAGTGGTCAGCACTTATTGTTTTTCATATTTATAATGACAGTCATTCTCAGTGGAGTGAAATGGAATCTAAACGTAGTTTTGCTTTTCACTTCCTAATCGCAAAGAATTTAATCATTCTTTTACTTTTTTTGTCCCTGTATTTGGGGCTGAGAAATTTCCTTTTTGTAATCTACATTTCTCAACTCACTTTCTGTTTTCTGCCTGTTATCAAAAACTTTCACAGATGTCTTCAAATTATTTTTTTAAATTTTTAACTTCAACCTACTAATCTGACCTTGATGCTAATTAATTCAGGTGGTATTTTTTTGTTCATTTGTTTAGCTGGAACTGTATTGTCAAATTTACAAGACAAATGCCCAGAATTGAGGATGCATTCTATGGCCATTCCATGGAGTTTTGTTTTGTGCAAATGGTATTTGTTTCTTTATATTATTCATGAATAAACAGAACATAAAATATTTCACCTTAAATGATCCACAATACATACTAATGACCTCAATAAGCAGCTTGTAATGAATTCTATTCAAACTGGGAATTTAGCATAAATGCAGTATCATCTTGAGAATCTAAAAATTACAGTAAAAAACATATCGTTAGCCCCCCTAAAAATACTCCACCTTGCTTCAAACACATTTATCCCATCATTCTTGCCACTTGCTGAAGCAGTTCTGAAGCTACTCTTTTATGAGTGTCTTAAAGAGGCAATGATCGGAAATATGAAGCATGCTGCTATTAAATGCTATCCAATGGAAAGGCACTCTCATAAAATGTAAGGGTGTCTTCATTCACTTTCTTCACTGAATGTAGCACTGTGAAATTTCTAACCCTTCTCCAAAATTAAAATGACAATGCTATGCAAATGATTTTAATCAATTTAATACATCAAGCCAGCCATGACTACACAATCAAAGAGACTCAAGAAAGGACTTCAAGCAAGACATGGTGGCACACACCTACAGTGCTAGCACCTGGGAGATTGAGACAGGATGATTGTCAAGACTTCGAGACTCAGCTGGGCTGCATAATGAATTCAAGGCCACATTGAACTGCATTAAAAGATTCTGTCTCAACAGCTCCCCATCAATAAAATAAAAAATAAGTAAAATAAGGAAACACGATATATCTATTTTTAAACAAAAAAGAATAAAAATGATGATACAGAATTTTAAAATAAAATAATAAGAGATTAACGATGGTTAATATCTTCAAAGTAGTTCAAATTACAAGATATAAGCATGAAAAAATGATCAAACAACAGAAGTACAAACTGTTCTTTTTGATGAACTAGCAGAAATTAGCAGTATAATTATCTATCTTGTGATATAAACTTTTTCCTTCTTTCTCTTCTCCTTTCCCTCTTTCCAGTTGTTTTTTCCTTTTAAGCAGTTTCTTCTCTTTTCACTTTCACCATAGTTATTTTACATTTTGGATCTTATTGAGTCTTTCAATTTTTTATACTAGGGAGACAGTATGATGTTTGCACATGCTAGTCCAGTTAATTTCACTTATGAGTATGTTCTCAAGTGGCATCCAATTACCTACAAAGCCTCGAGTTTATCATTTTTCAAACTGATTATACTCCACTGTATAAAAATATCACATTTTTTAAATCCATTCTGTAGTTCATGGACATTTGGGTTATTTCCAAGACTTAGCTATTACAAATTGTGCTGCTATAAACATGGACACATATATGTTGCCCTGGTATGATGTTTTCAGTTCTTCCGGAAAAATACCAAGAAGGGGAATAACTGGATTGAATGAGACTTCCAATCCTAGTTTTTTCTGAGAAATATACACACTGATTTCTACAGTGGTTTTACCAGTCTACACTCCCATCAAGAGTGGAGAAGTGTTCCATTTTCAAGACAGCCCTTCCAGCATTTGTGATTGGTTGATTTCTAGATAATAGCCATTAATTCTGGAGTGAGATGGTTAGTGTTGTCTTAATTTGCATTTCTCGAATGAGCAATGATGTAGAACATTTTTTCATATATTTATTTGCCATTTGTATTTCTTCATCTGAGAAATGTGTACTCATCTCAGATACCCATTTTTTGATTGGATCTTTGAATTTGGGGGACCTCGTTTCTTCAATTTTTGATATCTTCTAAATAGAAGTCTTTTGTCTGAGGGATAGTTGCCTAAAATTTTTTCCCACACTGTGGGTTTTCTTTTCACTCTAGTGGTGATTTCTTTTGACTTGCAAAAACTTTTTAGTAAGATTAGATCCCAGTTGATTCTTTGAAGTATTTCCCTTGTAGTTTGAATTTTGTTCATGAACTTTCTGCCTACTCCTATGTCTTCAAGATTTCTACCTACCTTGTCTTCCAGGAGATTTAGTGTTTCTGTTTTAATATTTAGACTTTTGATCCATTTTGACTTTAGTTTAATGCATGGTGATAGATGTGTCTACTTTTAGTCTTCAGCATGTCAAAAGACAGTTTTTCCAGCACCATTTATTAAAGAGGCTACCTTTCTTCCAGTGAACATGTTTGGCCCCTTTGTCAAAGATAAGGTGGTTGAGTGTCTTTGTAGCTGTGTTTGCTTCTTCAAATCTGTTCCATTGATGCTCAGGTCTGTTGTTTGCCAGTACCATGATGATTTTATCACAGTAGCTTGAAAGCATAATTTCAAATCAGGGATTGTGATGCCCTCTGCCTCGCCTTTGTTATCCAGGATTGCCTTTGGTATTCTAGGTCTCTTCTGGTTCCAATTGAATTTAGGAATGTTTTTCTCTAGATCTGTGAGGTATGCTAATAATATTTTAACTGGTATTGCATTAAATCTCTATAACATTTTTGGGAGTATGGCCATTTTCACAATGTTGATTTTTCCTATCCATAAGCGAGGAATGTCTTTTTATTTTCTGATATCATCTTCAATCTTCTTTTCACAGTACTGTAATTTTCAGTATATAGATCTTTCACATACTTTGTTAGATTGATTCCTAAGTCTGTCTGTCTTTTTCTTTCTTTCTTTCTTTCTTTTTTTTTTTTTTGGATGCTATTGTGAAAGGAGCTGTTTCCCTAACTTATCTCTCAGTGAGTTTGTTGTGTACAGGAATGCTGTTGATTTTTGAGTGTTGACTTAGTTTTCAGTTATGATGCTGAATTTGCTTATTAACTCTAGTAGTTTTTTGGTGAAGTTTTGGGGGTTTTCTGTGTATAGTATCATGTCATCTCC
>RJWM01031012.1:0-22969 GCA_004363535.1 Dasyprocta punctata
CAAAGACAAGGCACATATTTAAGGAGTTAGAAACACGTTCTACCCAACATAAAACAGAAACTGGAAATAGGCAAAAAGAGGAAGTGAAACGGCAGAGATATTGTCAAAGAAAAACAATGATATGGACCCTAAGGAGGCGAGTAGATAAGAGCCATTGAGGTGTGGGTGCTAAAGGAGAAGGTTAGTCCACCTAAATCCAGCAGAAGACAGGAAATGGGAGACTTTTAGGAATACAAGTAATAATTATTATAAGATATAAGGTAGTTGTCCTCAAAATAACTTATTCTGACACACATGACTGTACATTGAAAGCTGACTGGCTTAGGAACTCTAAATCTAGAGAGTGCCTGGAATTAAGCAGCAAGGAAAACTAAATATCTATTATGGATTCTTTTTTTTTTTTTTTTTTTTTTTTTTTGGTACTGGGGATCAAACTCACAACCTCGCGCCTGCCAGGCAGGCACTTACGCCACCGAACTAAATCCCCAGCCCTATTATGGATTCTTGATGTAAGACTGTATTGTATTATTTAGTCTACATTGTATTATTGTAATTGTTTAGTTTTATTTACCATTCATAAGCAACGCCAAAGTGGTATAGATTCCTTTTTTTTTTTTTTTAGGGTTAAAGAAACTGAGACTTGTAGTCCGATCTCTACCTGTGACCAAAGCTCATGATCTTTCCACAGTACTGTGTTCCTGTCAGGAAAATGATTATTTATCATCTGACTTGTCTTTTGTTCTTGATTATTTCTATCTCATTTGAAGACGCATTGGTAACCGCTGCTTGGTGCCTCCTTGTCAAAATGGCTGTCTTTACCAAGAGGCAGTGTGTAGTGAGAAAGCAATCTAGTTAGATCGAAGGCCAGCACCACCACAGCATTATTTGGAAGACACAGGGCCAACCCAGAAGGACCACACTGAACACCTGAAGTGTTTGCTGAAGACTTTTTATCTTGGGGTTGGGTTACACTAAAGGGGGTAAAAAAGGTGAGCTGTGAATTAGCTCACTGGCTTCTGATAACCCAGTGCTGTACATTATGCTACTGTAATTTTCTTCTTCTTCTTCTTTTTTTTTTTTTTTTTTGTATTAGAACATGAGCTACATCTTTGGCCCTTTTAATTTCATTTTTTAAATTAATTAATTAATTAATTTATTTATTTTTTGAGACGGGGTCTTATGAAATTACTAAGTTACGCAGTCCTGGCTCAAACTTGTGATCCTTCTGTTTCAGCCTCCCAAGGTACTGGGTTTATAGGCATGTACTGTAATATATTAAGGCCATGTTTCCATCTAGATATATGCCTGAGCCATTCTCAGTAGACAATGGTAAGAATAAAAGATTCTTTGGTTTATTATAACCCTTGCAGTATGTAGTACTTATTCAGGGTCCCATCTAAACTCCCAGTAGTAGGGTATTTTCAGGTTTTCTACATATATAGCTGATAACATT
The DNA here is from genome assembly GCA_004363535.1 of Dasyprocta punctata. NCBI lineage: Eukaryota > Metazoa > Chordata > Mammalia > Rodentia > Dasyproctidae > Dasyprocta > Dasyprocta punctata. The sequence continues at coordinate 1,454 of RJWM01031012.1, forward strand.
TAGGTGGCCTAAATTCCTTTCATGTAAAAAATGATAATATTTGTCATCAATGTGTAGGAATTTTGGGCGTATTTTGTGGGGTCAATGTTAATACAGAAAAGGCTTGGCCTAATTAGTTGTGTAAAACTGGTATTTGAAAAGGCAGGCAAGGGGCCAGTGTGGCACAGACAGGAAGGGAGTAAAGTTGGTTCTGTTACGTTTTTAAATTATTCTCACTCTTCATAGATTTTCCTAACAGTCTGTTTTCTTATATTACCTAAGTTCTTAATACTGCTTTACATCTCTAAAAAAGTGTCACTTTATTTTCTCACAGTTGTACTCTTGAAAATATAAAAAACCTTTTGACTGACTTCTCATTTCAAAAAGCATCATTGTATTTTTTCTTTTACAAATTATTGCATACTTTAAATGTTGGTTGATGTTGTAATACTGTACTTTATTTTTAAAACAAAACTTGGCCAGACAGCCAGAGTTTTTGCCAGGAGAAACAATTTTGAAAAAGACAGAGTAGTTTTTGTTGCAATAATGGTATGCAGAAACTTGAATTACAGTGGCAAAGTACTGTTTTATTTCTGAGCATCTGCAGGCTAATGGTTAGTTGATACACAGTTTCAACATTTAAACGCTATAAGGAAAGTCATTTTAAAAAGTGGTATTTTATTCAAAATCTTGATTATATCATTGTTTCTCAAGGTGACAGTTCAGTCTGGTCAAACATGAAAAGAGAGCTGTTGCCTGTGACACCAATATTAAATGAGTAGAGTCTGATTTAGTCCCTCTTAGAGTATGGAATTATTAATCCGTGAGCATACCGTGTTTCTGAGTTGAGGGTCCTTACAGACCTTGTACGAAAAATACAAAGACAGATGCTTTATCAGGCAGTATAAATACTTAATGAGAACCAATTGCTTGACTTCCCTGGTAAGCAATGTGTGGGATCCCCTTCTCAGAGAGGTTTGCTAAGGAAATGATATATGGCACAGACAGACCGTCAATTAGTAATTTCAGACAGTGGCGCCCAACAGTCAGTGGTCACAATTCAGTGCATATTTAGTTTCTCTAGAGACCCAGTCAGGCAGGGCCATGTGGTGGTCCATGGAGGGAGGGAATTTGAAGACAACCACAGTAAGATTTCACTTTGGGAGTGTAAGAATTATTTAAAACTAACTTATACACTCTCCTACTCCCCACCTCCAAGTAACAATGAAAAGAAACTCTAAAATAATATAGGCACAATATCTAAGTAGATAATGGCTGATGAGAGAATTACTGTTACCCTTGCTTTTAGAAATTCTTTTAGCATTTTACCTGAAATTATTCTTTTTCAAGATAGTTCCAAAGACATTTAACCTGTCATGCTATATTTTTTTAACACACTAGTCTATGAAGCAAATAAGACATTGTCTTTCATTAAGTGTTCTGAAGTTGATCAGACTTCAGAATTCCCATGGAATTGTTATTGATGAAAAATGCACACCTATGTAAACTCAAACTATAAGATTACATGGTAGTTATTTTCCTTTTATACTTCTTTTTTCTGCCATTATTTTTGAGAAAAATTCCTGCTAAACTGAAAATGATTTGATAAATTGAAATAGAAAATATGAGATTTTCTTGTTTTGGTAACTATTATTCAAAAGAGTGGTAAATTTTATGAAATGCAAAAATAAGTTTTCATAAGCCATACAAATATAATTCTAACTTTGGGAGCATCTTTTGGTCTGGCTGCCAGTTCATACCTGTATCTTCAAGAGTTTTCTATATCTTATCTTTTTATTTTTTAATTTTTATTTTTTATTTTTTTGGTGCCGGGGATTGAACTCACAACCTTGCGCATGCCAGGCAGACACTTATGCCACTGAGCTAAATCCCTGGCCCTATTTTTTGAGACAGGGTCTCACTAATGCAGTTCAGGCTGGCCTTGAACTCACTTTGTAGCCCAGGCTGGTCTCGAACTCTCAATGATCCTCTTGCCTCAGCCTCCGGAGCGCTGGGGTTAAAGGCGTGTTCCACCATGCCTGGCTAGAAATTGGAGTTTTCAAAAATGAGTTTCTCTAAGTATAAAGAAAGTTGTGTACCGGTGAGAGTGATTTCAGTTAATGTTTTGTGTACTTTTCTTCCTTTATAGGTAATTCAGAACATAATTCATTTATTCTTGTCCTCCCCCGATATTCTTTTTTTTTTTTGCGGCACTGGGGATCGAACTCACAGCCTCACACCTGCCAGACAGGCGCTTAAGCCACTGAGCCAAACTCCCAGCCCTAGTTTTTTGAGGCAGGGTCGCACTGTGTAGCTCAGGCTGGCCTTGCGCTCATGTTGTAGCCCAAGCGGGCCTTGAACTCACAACGCTCCTCCTACCTCAGCCTCCCGAGTGCTGGGATTACAGGTGTGCGCCACCACACCCAGCTTCCCCCGATATTCTTTATTATCAAATAGTCACTGTTTATCTGCTTTTTGGAAAGCAGTACAGTCAGCACTGGAGATACAAAGACCAATTTATAACTTGATTTACTAAAGTTATTTGCCTCAGAATCTACTTGCTGCTTTGTGCATTTAATTCAGAAGATGTCTTTATCATTCGTGGGTTTTAATGGTGTTTTTTGAGATGAAGTCTCCCTAAGTTGTTTAGGTTAGCCTTCAAATCCTGGGCTCAAGTGATCCACCTGCCTCAGATCCCCTGAGTACCTGGGACTATAGGTGCAGGCCATCATGCCAGCTCATCTTTTTTGTTCTTGTTGTTCTTTTCCTTTTTAAAAAATGAGGCAGCTGGATGTGGTGGTACGCGCCTGTAATCCCAGTCCTCAGGATACTGAAGCAGGAGAATTCCTGCGAGTTTGAGGCCAGCCTGAGCTACAGAGTGAGTTTAAGGCCAGCCTGAACTGCATAGTGAACCCTGTCTCAAAAAGACAAAAAAAAAAAAAAAAAAAAAAGAGAGAGACAGACAGTATCATGTCACATCTCTATTATGGTCTAAGAAGGCTCTGTCCCATTCAAGGACACTGTGGGCCATATGTGATTGTCAGGGGTTTGTTTGTTTGTAGCCACATTACAACAGTAAAAAAGATACATCTGAACTGGCAGTAATTTTAATAATATATTTTATATAACCCAGTTTACTCTAATGGACACCATGACATTTAATCAGCTTAAAATTATTACAGAGGAAAGTTGGTAGGAGAAGGAAGATCTCAGAGAAAAGGAGCTGAGACTGGGAGGGGGTTGACCTTTGTTTCTTTCTGTGTCCTAGGGGAAGAGGAAGGTGAATGGAAGCAATGTGATCTTTACTCTGACTCCTACTTTAGCTTGTGAATGGGAGGTTAAATCAGAACAATGACAGGAGATTAATTTTCTTATATCTTACTCTTCCTCTGAATAATCAAGAGTTCTGTTTACGTTGTGTTCACATTCAGAATGTACGGTGGCAGTGGTGCAAGCCTGAGATCCCAGCACTTGGGAGGCTGAGGCAGGAGGATTGCAGGGAGTTAGAGGCCAACCTGGACTACATATTGAGTTCAAGGGCAGCCTGAATTGCAGAGCCAGACCCTTTGCTCAGACTTTAGTGAATCTTGTTGACATGCTTGCTTATATGTGTCTCTTGATCTCTCCTGACCTTTTATGTTCAAGTTCAATTCCTTACTGGAAAGACAGGAAAGGAAAAATTTGTAGTAGATTTTCCAAACACAAACCTCTATTTTGGTAAAGTTTGGCTATTATACGATTGTCATTTTGCAATTTGGAATTTTTTAGTTGAGAAAAACCATAAGTCATTGCAAACATTTAGACTACATATTTTATATTTGTATTTATTACTATAAATCAGAATTTTAGGTATTGTACAGGACAGACTAAAGACATAACCAAACAGACCTGATTTTAAGGCTCAGAGAGAACATCTTTGAGAAAGTGATTTGGGGACTATAGCAGGAAGGGCGAATAGATGTTAATAGGCAATTCTGATTGATAGAAAAGGGCTTTCTAGATAGAAGAGAAAATACTCCAGAAATTGTGTAATGGGAAGCTAGAGTCCAGAAATACTCATTTATGGTAAGTTGTTTTTTAAAAAGTATGTGCAAGGAAGTTTTTCTGCCATGTAATGCTGGAACCACTGAATATACCCATGCAAAAGAATGAAGTTGGACCATAAATGAACTTGATAACCATGATAAATAAAATTTTAAAGTCAAAACTGTTAAACTCTTTAAAAAAGACATAGGAACAAATCTTCATGATAGTGGGTTAGGTGATAATATCTTAAGTATGACATCAAAGGCACAAGCAACAAAAGAAAAACTGGATTTCATCAAAATTAAAAGTTTTTGTGTTTTAAAGAATATTGTCAAGAAAGAGAAATGACAACCCCCAGAATGGGGAGAAATGTTTGTAAGTCATGTATTTGATAAGGGAACTTATATCCAGCTACTACTAGGAAAATGCATAAGCTAGAGAAAGAGTAGATTTGTAGAAAGAGGTCAAAAGCTAGTGTTTGTATGAGTGGTTCCTGATTTGAAAAGCAGGGCTATTATACAGTAGTGTCTTGTTTCTTTGTTTCAGAATGAAAATTTGTAGTCTGCATTAAGTAAGTGTTTATTTCACCCCAAACCACCCACTTCTGAGGTAACAGTTATAAAAACTGTGTTCAACTGAGAGTTCCTTAGTCTGAGAATCTTTAGCCTTGTGGCATGGTTAGCTTATGAACTAGGTATCTCCTATTGTAATTCTAGACTTTGCCTTTAAACTGCTGGAATTCCAACTATCCCAATAAAATTTTACAAATTTTGCTTACTTTTCAAATAAGAATTTAAAAATTGTCCCAAGCCGGGCGTGGTGGTGCACGCCTTTAATCCCAGCACTTGGGAGGCTGAGGTAGGAGGAGCGTTGTGAGTTCGAGGCTGGTTTGGGCTACAATGCGAGTGCAAGGCCGGCCTGAGCTACACAGTGCGACCCTGCCTCTAAAAACCAGGGCCGGGAATTTGGCTCAGTGACTTAAGCGCCTGTCTGACAGGCACGAGATTGTGAGTTCAATCCCTGGTGCCGCAAAAAAAAATTAAATAAAAGATAAAAAATAAAAAAAGTAAAAATTGTCCCAATTGAGTCATAAGCTATCATAACATGATTTGTATGTTAGAGTTAATGATTTGAATTGTTACCTTTCATGTACCCAGAATACTTAGCTGTATCAGTTTTTCCTTGAGCTATATCTTAGTTGTGTTGGGTGTTCTTGTGCAGCTCACGAAAAACAGAATCCAGTGAGAAAAACAGAAAATGGAAAATCTAGAATTGTCCTTTCCATTTCTACTCACTAAACAAGAGTTGCTCTGGAAATGTTTCATGGAAGGAAGCAATGGCAAAAAAAAAAAGAGAGAGAGAAATTGCTTCTTTGCTATTAAGTTTTAAAAGAAGGTGGAAGCCTTTTAAAAATACTCTGTTGAGAAATCGATTACTTTACTGGGGTAAATTATTTGGAATAATGCATACCTTGGCTTCTAGGTAATTTTTGTATCCGATTTTAAACCAAAGAAGACATAAAAGTAATTAAGTATTTCCGGTTAGAATAGGCCATACCTTCAAAGTTCACAGTAATGATCTCATAAGTCTAATTATCATATGTTCATCCAGGCTATTTTATTCAGTTAATGGCTGTCTTTATTTACATGTTTTAAACAGATGAGCTCCGACAAGAAATGTTGGATGACGCACAAAAGAAAGTGATGAACTTAGTAAACAGCACAGAAGGAAAAGTTGACAAGTATGGTTTTACCTTTTAACTTTTTTGTATTTTATACAGATGGTTTTTATGTTAAACAGCTTCTACATGTAGATGTTTGTATGTGATTAAATTTAAAATAAACCTTTTCTTTTTCTTATATAATGAGGAGAAAGATCAGTAGTTTTAATGGAGGTCAGCAGAATAAGGTACTAAATTTATTTTTACTATTTTTTGCCCTTTGCTGTCCATACATGAATATACCTTGCTCAAGTGTCTTAGGTCTGAACCTAGGTATACATGTAAATACTCTTATTGAATATTTTTAAAATTTAGGCATTATCAGCAAATTTTTAATGCATGTGAATAGGGAGGTACAGTGGTGAAACACAAGAACAGTTGTCCCCAGTTAAGTGTCTGCTCCAGGGGAACGTGAGCCCTGGCAGGTGGCGAGAATTACTAATGAGGTGCCTCCTCAGTAGGTTACTGGGTCGAAGAAAGTGATATGGGTAACATTTTGGGTTGATTTAGATAGTCCCAGTTGGGGTTGCCTTGATCTTCTTATAAGCCCCTTTAAAATGTTTTAGTGTTCATTGTTTTCATAATTAAATGTTTAAGTGTATAAGTACAATCAAATATTTGTGTTTACTGTTTGGGGACACTCCATATGATGTCAGCTGTGTCCTCCTTCATTTCCAGAGTCCTTATGAGAAATCTCTTCATTGGTCATTTCCACACACCAAAAAATCAACGTCATGAAGTATTCCGATTAATGGGAAGTATCCTGGGTATTAAAAGGGAGGAAATGGAGCAGGTAACTAGACAGTGAAAGTCATTCTGTATACATTTATTAAACTTATTCTTCTGAACATATTTATAACTAAAATAGGGTCATCATAGAAAGTTGTTTACTTTTACTATGTGTAACTTTAATTTTCTCAATTATGTAAAAATGAAATTATTTTATTCCACATTGAAGAAATGTATTTGTTCAGTTTGTATGATGTCAGTTTAAATATTTTCCAACTTATGAACCAGTTCTCATATCAGGATGCTGAAATTTTGAAATACAGTACCCAAAATTGTATTTGAGATTGTTCTTAGGATGGAATTTTACCCTATTTGTTGCCTTTGTCAGTAGCAGGAAATGCTTACTAGAAATTGACCTAAAAGCTTGATTTGCTAATATCTGAAATTGTTTAAAAATGGCTATCATTTCTCATATTGATAATTTTTTTGTTTTAAAATAATCCTGCAGTTGCTTAATGAAGATCAGGGAGGTGTAACTAGGTGGATGACTGGGTGGCTTGGAGCATCAAAAAGTGTCCCCAACACACCACTGAGACCAAATCAACAATCTGTGCTTAATAGTGTAAGAACTAATTTTATTTTTGTTGAATATGAATGATGAAATGATCGTATACTGCACATAGCAAAGAATCAGATTTCTCATTTAGGGTAATTTATATAGCCATTTTATTATTTTGGAGTTAAAGAAACAGATTTAGAGATAACAACCAGTTTTTATAATTTGATTGCATATAGTTTTTATTTTCACTTTTTAAGGTACTTTTATTTTTTAAGAGTTGTAACTGTTCCTTTATCTGTGTTGGATCCTACTGCCTTGGGCAGTCTTTCTGCAAAATTAAGCCAATCTTATTTTTTTTTTTTGGGGTCAGAGGTTTTTTGAGACAAGGTCTCACTATGTAGTGCAGTCTGACCTTGAACTCAGAGTGTAGATCAGGCTGGTCTCTAACTCACAGTAATCCTCTTGCCTCGGCCTCCTGAGTGCTGGGCTTACAAGCAGGCACCATCACGCCTGACAATTATGCCATTCTTTAAGGTGCATTATTTTACTTACTTGTGCATGTTCCAGATCATTAAGCCAGTAATACCTACAGAGCAAGGGCTGAGTCCCAAATGCTGTAAGCACTGGGGATGCAGCTGCGAACCAGAAAGGAGGGCACCTGCTCTGAGCCCCGTCAGGCAGGAGAAGGCGGTCAGGACGCGGGAACACGCAGCGCCCAGTGTGCAGGGGGCTCTGGGTGATTGTTAACTGAATTCAGCAACCCTGTGAAACAGGAGAGTTTCTCCTCTCTTTTTAAATGAAGGAAACACAACAAATGGGATTAATCCTTATTTTTCTTGGATGGCATAAAATTTAATTTAAAGGAAAGGTGTTCACTACGTCATTTTAATCTGATAATGTTACTGCAGTATTTTGCAGATCTTTGGAAAGTTATGTTTAATACTTGTTTTCACATGATTCAGTTTTTCATGTCTATGTTATTTTATTTTATTATTATTATTATTATTATTTTTTTTTTTTGTGGTACTGGGGATGGAATTTACAACCTCGCACCTGCCAGATAGGCGCTTAAGCCACTGAGCCAAACTCCCGGCCTTAGTTTTCTGAGGCAGAGTCACACTATGTAGCTCAGACCAGCCTTGTGCTCACATTGTAGCCCAAACTGGCCTTGAACTCACAACGCTCCTCCTACCTCAGCCTCCCGAGTGCTGGAATTAAAGGTGTGTGCCACCACGCCTGGCTCTCATGTCTATGTTATTAAAATGAAAAGAATTGATGTCTTGTGTGCCTCTGATAAGAAGAGTCCTCAGTTGGCTAATTCTGATTATAAAATGTGTGAAAGGAGTGTTGTCGTCAGAGTTTTTTTTATCAAAGATTATTAAATTATTAATTTGCAATAGCTGCATATAAGATGCTAGGATGGTCTATAAAGCTGTTTATAAAAAGGAAAAAAGATTCAAATGGCATGATTAATATTTAACAATTACAATAAGTGGTACATTTTCTTAGTTGTAGTGAGTATAATTTTGTTATCTAACCTAATATAACCAAAGTATTTTCTTTTTAGTCTTTTTCAGAACTTTTTGTTAAATTTCTAGAAACGGAATCTCATCCATCTGTTCCACCACCAAAGCTTTCTGTTTATGATATGAAACCTCTCGGTTCACCAAGACAGAGAGAATTAAATGCTAATGTATCAGAAACCTTGAAAGGTAAAATTAGATGCTTATTTAAATAGTATAAAATATTTTGTCTTTGTATATCAGATATTATAATTCTGTCTCTGCACAAGCCGTTTTTAATCGTTCTTTTGGACATGGTAGTGAGTTGGTTAAACCTTTTCCTGGTCACTTGTTTTCTTCTCCAACGATGCTGTTTACTAATCAGGGTTAGGTTCTGAGTTTATAATTTAGGAAAGGTTTTCTTCTTGGAATATCTTCGTGTTATAATCAGTAACCAAACCTTGACATGTAAATAATATATGCTCAGCTTAGCAAACTGACTTAGACCTCTAACAGTATTATAAGCACTCAGGCATGTTGAAAGGTCTACTGAAAGTGAGTGGTTGAGGGTTGTAGCTATGTATATCTAAACATTTTTCTATACTACTGGGTTGTATAGTCTTATTTATAGTCATATCACTGATACTGACATGTAGTAAACTTTATTGAGTTGAAAATGACTTATCAGTTAGACTATATATAATTTGTTTTTTTATTGGTATGAGTTTGCAATATATGATACTTACATTCATTTGGGGATATATATATATAAATTTTTGGTCCTCCCCTTACCACACCCCTTTTCTGATCCCCTTAGTTTCTCTAAAAACTTTGCCTTTATTTCATTATTTATATTGTGGGCTTCTTTTAGAAGAGCAACCATACAGTATTTAATTTTTTTTTAATTTTAAAGAGGATATAACAGAATAAAACCAATCAAAACAAACCAGTGTAAGAGATACAGGATTTCAAAACATTATGAAATCAACAGTAGTTACCATAATGCCCCTTGATGTCTTCAAAATAGCTGCAGATAACTTCGGACTTAGTAAAAATCAAACAGAACAGAATAAAATAGAAACAATAAAAACAAAACAATGAATGAAATAAAGGACTTCAAAACAAGCTAATAGTAAATCCAAAATTGCTACCATAATGTATCTTGCAATTTTCGAAATAGTTTCTCCTGCCATCGGATTTAACATAATCAAGCAAAACAAAAGATAATAAAACCCAACCCAACAAAACAATGGAAATGATTGATACAGGACCTCAAATGAAGACCACAGGTAGTCAACAATGGCTGCAACTCTCAGGAGATCCCCCTAGATGTCACTGTGTACCGATATGCTCTGAACCTATGATCAGACCACTGGCCCTAGCCCTGCAATGTTAGTAGAACACCAAGCACCACAGCCTCCAATTGCATTTCACCTCGATAGCTATCATCACAGCCTGTGTTTCCCCGGATAAACCGGTCGCTTATGAGACGGGGTAGGGGTGGGGTTGGTACTTCTTGTTTGCGGGGGCGGGCATCTGGCTGTTCCCAGTGTTGCCGTGGCGGTGCATGGCGCTGGTTCCCAGACTGGGCTTGTTTGCTGGTGCAGCCATCGTTCTCTCTAACCCTAGTCTGCGAGTGGCCTACAGTATTTCATTTTTTGTGTCAGACTTATTTCACTTAATATTGTGATCTCAAAATACATCCAGCCAGGAGTAGTGGCACACCTCCAATACCAGCACTCGGGAGGCTGATGCAGGAGGATTGCTGTGAGTTCAAGGTTAGACTGAGCTACACAGCAAGACCCTGTCTTATAAAAGAAACAAACAAAAAATCCATTTTCCTGTAAATGATATGAATTAATTCTTTATGACTAAATAAAATTCGATTGTGTTTCTATAACACATTTTCTTTATTCATTTGTTTGTTGATGGACATCTAGGCTGTTTCCAAAGCTTAACTACTGGGAGGTCTTTTTTTTTTTTTTTTTTTGGCACCAGGGATTGAACTCACAACCTTGCGCCTGAGACAGGCACTTAAGTCACTGAGCCAAACTCCCGGCCCTGATTTTTTGAGGCAGGGTCGCAGTGTGTAGCACAGGCCAGCCTTGTGCTCACGTTGTAGCCCAAGCCGGCCTCGAACTCACAACGCTCCACCTACCTCAGCCTCCAGAGTGCTGGGATTAAAGGCTGGGAGGTCTTTTTTTAAGGTATATGTTATATATTCTTTTGCTTATATCACACATATATTTAAATTTAGTGCAATATTTATGTTCTGGAATCTTAAAAACTTCCTTGGTTATTTAGACAAATATTTCTATTTTCTGAACTTTTAGAGAAAGGTAAGGTAGTAAAATCTAGTTGTTGTTAGATTTTACAAAAGGTCCATAAATACTTGAAAAAATGTTCAAAATTGCTGGCCTTTAGAGAAATGTAAATTAAAACATCACCCGTCAGTATTTCATAGACATCTGCTTGTGGGTTATAGAACCCACTAGCCATTCCTGGTATCAGGAAAAAAAAAAACAAAGAACCAGTAGCATACAAATTATGTTTATTTGGGAGACAAATCTAGAAACAAAATACATATATAAAAAATTGTTTTTATCAGAAAACATTTTGAATTACCAAGAGTGAATTTTAAGCACATTTTTGTAATACAAATCAGTATTTATATTTGGAAATTAAGGTGTATTTATCCTCTCATTTTGAATCGTCCCAAAATAGTACTAAAGACCAATGTATTTACCAATAATGTGGAATTTTAAAGTTAATAGTAGTGATACATTGATTCCTCTTAGTTTTGTGTGTTAATATGACAATGTAGTGAGAGCTTTTTATGCTGTTATGGTCAGAGCATTTTTCAGCTTGACTGTTTTGTGATGGACAGAGACTACATAATCCATATTTTATCATTTAGATACAGCAGAATCCAGGGCTGGCAGAAGAACAGATACGAATGCTTTCTTGGCTCCCCGCTCTGCAGCTGTGCCTCTTATTAATCCATCTGGACTCGGACCTGGTGGGCCTGGGCATCTTCTTTTGAAACCCATCTCCGATGTTCTGCCCACATTTACACCTTTGCCAGTGTCTCCTGACAACAGTGCTGGAGTGGTACTAAAAGACCTTTTAAAGCAATAGGTGATTCTCAAGCCTGTGATGTTATGCACTTTAAAGAAACCATCAACACTATGTGTACATACTTTATCACAAAGTGGCCTTTTGGAAGAAGTCATGCATTTGTTTGCAGTTATAATTTCCCTAAATTTAATAAAAATATTCCTTGCTCTTTTAGAAATTGCAGGTGTCAGAGGAGAAGTGTTTGCTATATAACCTGCTTTTTTTCATCTCTGATTTATTCTAATTTAAGTTAGAAACATTTTATTTATCTTTTATCTTAATTGGAAAAATAAAGAAAAAACAAAATACTAGCAGCTATATATATATATATATCAGCTTTTTATTTCAATCTCTGATTTTCAAGTTTGTATAAGGCAGAGATGTAAGGTAGAGATGTGGTTTATCTTTTAAAGGTAATTGAAGGAGTTTAAAAAATGAAAAAGAAAAACTACTGCTAGAAATAGCTTCTCTGCACAGTGCAGAAAATTGACGTGCAGCGAATATGAATGGTCTTTATAGAGCTCTGTGTCCGCAGGTGAGAACCAGGTTGTCGTCAGGGTCTGTGAAAGAAGGTGCGTTAGGTTCTCTGCAGTTTTGTCACCTCTGCACACTCAGGTAGTCACTGCCACAGTCCAGATGCAGCCTGTCATCACCAGGAGCCCTCATGCTGCCCTTTTCCTGACCTCACCTGCCTCCCACCTTAATCCCTGAAGGCCAGTGTTCCTATCTCTGTGATTCAGGTATTTCCGGAATGCTGTGTGAGTGGAATCCTAAATGAGGAACCCTCTTGAGAGTGGCCTTTCTCACTTAGCATAATTCCCTTCAGCTGCATCCAGGGGGCCGCAGTATCAGGAGTGTTCTGTGAATTCACCATTGAGGTTGAGCAGCTAAGGTGTCTGTTCAAAGGTGTCCTCTGTACTGAAGCCCGCCTGAAGAAACGCAGTCCTTACTGCCATGAGTGTGGACACAGCTGCACCCACAGACCTGGGGTAGCAGTGTCCCTGAACTCGCCGCCACTGGCCTGTGTGTGAGGCATCAGGACTCAGAGGTTCAGCTACTGGAACCACGGGTCCCCATCACGGTGGCCACTGAGGGCAGGGAGGTCACTCCAGCAGCACCAGCACCAGCCAGGGATCTGGAATTTAAGAGTGAGAGAAAGGTCTTTAACATTCTATAAACCTGTCATCAAAATTCCTGACATGGAGGTTAAGTATATCAGGATGCTCATAATTCTATTAGTTGCTGAAGTTGTACACTTTAACATTTCTTGTGGATTTGGTAAATTTAGATATGCCTTAAATGGAAGCATTTCTATAGTAAGGAAAGGTAAAAATGGGACTAATCCAAATATGTGAGTAGGTCTGGCTAAGTTTGGTTGTTCATAAATTTGGCTGTGATTAACTGTATATTTGTAACATATTTGGAAGCCTGGAAAGTTGATTGTGTATTGATGGTTAAAACTAGTTTTCTGAAAAATTAAGTAACTGAGAGGGTGCTGCCTCACAGTGTCACCCTTCTCCTTAACTAATTTATTTTGCCATTCTTTAGTGCATTTGAAAAGAAGCTGTCCTAGAAGTTCATATTAGAAATGTGAAACTGCCTCCTGTCAGTCTGCCCATTATTATTTCTCTATGCCTGACAGATGCTACTCAGCTTACAGTGGGTCACACCCCCTAAACCCAGTGTAAATTGAAAATGTGTTAAGTTCATACCTTAAAAGATACTTTCACCGACTCTCCTAGATCATCTGCTGCTTGCCATTGAAGTTTCATTCCTTAGGGAGCAACTAAAATAATAGTTTCTAAGCTCAAAACATTATACCTGGGACCTTCATTTTGAAGAAAAGAAGCATACAAAAGATGTTTTATTTTGAAAAGGAGATGTATGGTGGATAATTATATAGCATGTCATCATATATATCAAATGCCTTCCATGACATTTGGAGTCTGACCCAAACACTTGTCTTTCCTTTTCCCATAGTTCAACCTAATTTTGACAGCTGCTGCAGCTGGATTGTACATCCAGATATCACTGGGCATATCTCAGGGCTGGGATTTAAGTTTATATCCTTATCTGAAGCTGTGATACCTAAAACTGGTAACTGGCCAGCAGGCACACAACCTCTTGACATTACTGAACCGTGGTTGTGTCGAGATGAACCATCTACTCCAGGAGTCCTCTTAGTAGCCACAGGGATACAGCATATAATTCAGATGCTATGAGCAGGATGCTGCTAATAGAACGCTCCTGGTAGTATTTTATCTACAATAATTGTGCTATTTTTTTAATGTATAAACTTAATAGAATTTGTGGTTGAATTTCGCTTTTGCTGCCAGTTTTTCAAAACATTCCTGATGTTTTTCTACTATAGTTAGTGAGCATACTGTAGTAGAAAATTTACAGCCACTGAGTTTAATTTTGATATCATTTTCTTTCATGTGGTTTCCCCTCCTGCTACACACATACATTCTCAGTACTGGAAACTGAGGCCTTCACTCTGAGCTACATCCCCTGCCCTATTTTAATTTCGAGAGAGGATCTTACTAAATTCCCCAAGCTGGTCAGAACTTGTGATCCTCATGTCTCAGCCTTTCAGAGTGTTGGGATTACAGACATGTGCTACCACATCAGGCTTTCCTATTGTTTTTTAAGTTTTAGTTCCTAATTTTTTTTTTTTTCCTCGGTACCAAGGATCAAACTCACAACTTCGTGCCTGCCAGGCGGGTTCTTAAGCCACTGAGCCTAACTCCCGGCTTATTTGTTTAACAGCAAGGGTAGGTAGGGCCCAGCATGGTGGCCCAGGCCTATAATCTCAGCACTTAGAAAGGTGAGGCAGGAGGATCATTGCAAGTTCAAGACCAGCCTGAGCTACAAAGTGAGCTTAAGGCCAGCTCAAGGCCTGAACTGCACAGCGAGACGCTCTCTCAAAAAGACAAAATAGATAAATAAAAATTAATTAATTAAAAAATAAAAATGAGAATAGGGGAACAAAACTAATAAAACCATAGGAAAAAAAGGAAAGACTTTCTTGTGACTAGTCAGTTGAAATGTTAAGTATAACAACCCCTACCCACCATAAAGCCTTCATTTTTTTTTTTTTTTAAACTTTCATAAGGTTTAGGAAGATTTCAAAATGCTTATACAGTCAATAATTGAAAGAAGGGAAGCAAGCTACTTTCAGGATGAGGAATGATGTGAACTATTTACAAAATGCTATGAATTAAGCTTCAAAACACTTGAATTTGGTTTTTAAAACTAGTGAAGTTTTGCCAGGCCACGTGGCACCCACCTGTAATCCCAGCACTTGGGAGGCTGAGGCAGGAGGATCACTGTGAGTTTGAAGCTAGCCTGAACTACATAGTGAGACTGTATCTCAAAAAAAAATAATAATAATAAAATGAAACTGGAAGTTTTTGATATATCAAAATATTGAAAACATCTTCCATCAATAAAAAATTATCTTTAATGTTGTAAATATCAAATAAGTTGGGTCATTTATTTTATATATTCATATGAAAAATGGTAATTTTAATGTTTTGACCTTTGATTTTTTTTTTTCCTCTCTTAACCTTTGAAGGTTTTACTATTTAAAATTGATAAATTAGCCAGGAATGGAGACATATGCCTTACTGACTACACACTGGAGGTAGGGGCAGAAAGATTGAGGCCAGCCTGGGCCATGTAGTGAATTCAAGACCAGCCTGGATATACAGCAAGAGCCTGTCTCAAAAACTCTTAAAAAAAAAATTGATACATTATCATTTGATTTATAGAGAAATATGTAAATGTGAGAAATTTCCTACCAGCCTTGTGTTTTATGGAGCTAAAATGAGTCCACTTTTTAATTTCTTGGGAGTGTTACAAGGCAAAATAATAAAATATTTCAAACAAAAATGATGTATTTAAGTTAGCAATGTCCTTATGAGAAATTTTTAGTTATATTTATTGGTATATTTTTGACATACATAATGATCACATTCATCATAGGAAATTTGTACCTGTATGTGATATAAATTTTTTTCTCATTCCCCTTCGCTCCCTTCAATCCTCCCCTTCCCTATTTATAAAACTTTGTTTCCATTGTCTTCCTTCCATTCTTTTTTAAAATCCCTATTTCCTTTGTTCTCTTCCCCTTCTCCCCACCCGCTTCTTCTCCTTCCCATTTGAATATTTTCTTCCTACTTCCCAATATCTGTCCTCCATTTTGTTTCTTATTTACCTTTGGAATTTCTTACACAAGAGGAACAATGCTATATTTAAACATGTGTCAGGTTTATTTCACTTAAAATTATGTTCTCTTTTTTTTTTTTGGTACTGGATATCAAACTCACAACCTTAAGTCTGCCAGGCAGGCGCTTAAGCCACTGAGCTAAATCCCTGGCCCTATTTTTTGAGACAGGGTCTCACTATGCAGTTCAGGCTGGCCTTGAACTCACTTTGTAGCCCAGGCTGGTCTTGAACTCTCAACGATCCTTCTGCCTCAGCCTCAGAGTGCTGGGATTAAAGGCATGCACCACCACGCCCAGCAAAATTATGTTCTCAGAGTGTGTCTATTATCTAAAAATGTCTCAAGTTTATCCTTTTTGATGGCAGAGTAATACTCCATTATATATTAAAAACGTATTTTCTTTATCCAGTCACCTATTCATGGGCATATGGTTTGTTTTCAAGATTTAGCTATTATTAATTGTGCTGCTGTAAACATGGGTGTGCACATATCACTGTGATATGGTGCTTTTAATTCAGGAAGATGCCTAGAAGGGGAATAACTGGGTCAAATGGAATTTCTATTTTTAGTTTTTTGAGGACTGTCTACATTGATTTCCACAGTGGTTGTATCAATCTGCACTCCCACCACCACTGGAGATAGGTTCCTTTTTCCCCACAGCCCTATCAGCATCTCTTATTGGTTGATTTGCTGATGGTGTCCATTCTTTCTGGAGTGAGATGGAATCTTAGTGTTGTTTTAATTTGCATTTCTTAAATGAAATGATGTTGAACATTTTTTAGTTTGGCTATTTATACTTTTCATCTGAGAAGTGTCTATTCATTCCAGATGCCCATTTTTGGGTTGAATTTTTAAATTTGGGGAGTCTGGGTTCTTTAGTTCTTTATATACTGTAGATAGTAGTCCTTTGTCTGAGGAGTAGCTGCTAAAATTTTTTTCCTATTCAGTGGGTTGCCTCTTCACTCTGTTGACTTCTTTTGCTGTGCAAAAGCTTCTTAATATGATGCGATCCCAGTTGTTGATTCTTTGTCTTTGCCTACACCTATGTCTCCACAAGAATTTTACCAATTCTATCTTCTAGTAGATTGTTTCTCTTTTAATATTTAGATCTTTGATCCATTTCAATTCTAGTTTAGTGCATGGTAAGAGATACATTTTGGTTAAATCTTTGCACATGGAAAACCAGTTTTCCTAGCACCATTTATTAAAGAGGCTTTTTTCCAGTGAACACCTTTGGTCCTTTTGTCAAAGATAAGGTAGCTGAGTGTGTTTGGAGTTGTTTCTGCATCTTCTATTCCATTCCATTGATTCTTGAGTCTTTTTTTGTTTTGTGAGTACCACGTTGTTTTATCATGGTAGCTTTGTAGGTAACATAATTTCAAGTCAGGATTTTGATGCCCCCTGCTTTGCCTTTGTTGCCCAGCATTGCTTTTGCTATTCTAGATCTCTTCTGGTTCCAAATGAATTTTAGGATTCTTTTCTCTAGTTCAATGAGACATGCTATTGGTATTTTGATCAGAATTGCTTTACATCTGTATAATAGTTTTGAAATTATGGCCATTTTCACTATATTTGTTCTGCCTATCCAAGAACAGGAATATCTTTCCATTTTCTGATATTTTCGATCTCCTTTTTCAGAGTGCCATAGTTTTCAATATCAAGGCCTTTTAACTTCTTTCATTAGAATGATTTATAAGTATTTCATTTATCTTGATGCTGTCGTGAAACGTGTTTCTCTAATTTTTCAGTGGGTTTGTTATTTCTGTACAGGAATGCTGTGGATTTTTGAGTGTTGACTTTGTATCCTATGACACTACTGAATTTGTTTATTAAAACTAGGAGTCTTTTGGTGGAGTTTTTGGGTCTTCTATTAGAGTGTCATGTCATCCACAATTAATGATAATTTAACTTCTTCCTTTCCTATCCATACTCCTGTTATTTCTTTCTCTTATCTAATTGCTCTGGCTAAAATTTCCAGAACTATATGAATAGGAATGGTGATAGTGGGCATCCTTGCCTTGTTACTGATGTTAGAGTGAAAGCTTTCAGTTTTTGACCATTTAGTATAATGTTGGCTGTTGGTTTGTCTTAGATAGCTTTCATCGGATTGAGATAAACACCTTTAATTCGAATTTTCTGTTTATCATGAAAGGGTGCTGGATTTTGTCAGATACTTTTCTGTATTGATTAACATGATACTGTGATTTTTGTCCTTGGTTCTGTTTATATGGTATATTACATTTATGAGTTTTTGTATGTTGAACCAACCCTGCATCCCTGGGATGAATCCTACTTGGTCATGGTGTTTGATCTTTTTAATGATTTGTTGCATTGTTTGCCAGTATCTTACTGAGGATTTTTGCATCTATGATCATTAAGGAGATTGGCCTATAGTCTCTCTCTCTCTCATTTTTTCTTGGATCCTTCTCTGGTTTTGGTATCAGGGTAATGCTTGCCTAAGAAGGATTTTGGGAGTGTTGCTTCCCTTTCTGTGTCATTTAAGAGCTGAGGAGTAGTGGAGTGGTGATATTAGATCTTCTGTAAAGTTCTTGTAGAATTCAGCAGTGAATCCATCAGAACCTGGACTTTTCTTTGTTGGTAGTTTTTAAAATTACTTCAGTTTCATTGCTGATACTGGATTGTTTAGAATTTTTATACCTTCTTGATTCAGCTTTGCTAATTCATATGTATCTAGGAATTCATTTCTTCTGAATTTTCCATCTTAGTTAAGTATAGGTTTTCAAAGTACATACTATTCATCTTCTGGATTTCTACAGGATCTATTGTGATTTCTCCCCTTTCATTCTTAATTGCATAGATTTGAGTCTTTCATTTTTTTGATAAGATTGGCTAAGGGTTTTGTTTTGTTTTGATACCAGGAACCGAGGGTTTTTTTTATTTTATTTAATCTTTTGAAGAACCAACTCTTTGTTTATTGATTCTTTGTATTGTTTTCTTAATCTCCACTGCATTAATTTCTGCTCTGGTCTTTATAATTTCCTTCCTTGTATGAACTTTGAGTTTATCTTTTTCTAAAAGTTTGAGGTTTAACGTTAGATTATTTATTTGAGTCGGTCCATTTTATTAATGTGGGAATTCACCACTATAAACTTCCCTTTTAGGACTGCTTTCATTACATCCCTTAAGTTCCAGGATGTAGTATTAGCATTATTGTTCAATTGTAGAAATTGTGTAAATTTTTTAATTTCATCTGTGACCCACTGGTTGTTCAGGAAAGTATTATTTAATTTTCCTGTGTTTATATAGTTTTTGTGGTTTCTTCTGACATTTACTTTCAGTTGTATTGCACTATGATCTAGTAATATGCATGGTGTAATTTCAATTTCTTTGCCTTTGCTTAAGCATGTTATGTGAACTAGTATGTGGTCTATTTTGGAGAAAGTCCCATATGCTGCTTAGAAGAATGAGTATTCTGTTGTGGGGTGGAACACTGTAGATATCTACTAAGTCCATTTGTTCAAAGATTTGATTCAGCTGATTTTTTTGATTTTTTTGTCTAGTTGATCTGTCTGTCTGTGATAGTGGGGGTTGAGGTCCCTCATTACAACTAAATTAGTGTTAGTGTTTACCTGATTTTTCATATCCATTAGTGTTTGTTTTATACAGTTGGATGTGCCAGTATTTGGTGCATGTGTATTTATGACTGTTATTGATTATAATTAAAAAAAAATTTTTTTTTACCCGACAGCTGCAGACTTTTTCTTTAGAAAGGGAGAAGTGATTTACACGTGTTATTTGTTGCAAAAATTGATGAGCTACTGAAGCTGATGTATTGGAGTGCTTATCAGGCTGGGCATGGTGGCACACACATCAGTAATTCCAGCACTGAAGGCTGAAGCAGAATTGCTAAGTTTGAGGACAGCCTAGGCTAAATTATGAGTTCAAGGACAGCCTGAACTGCAGAGTGAAACCCTGTCTCAAAAAGACAAAATACATAATCTTTAATCATAAGTTGTTCATTCTTAAAACAGCAGACATTCGATGAGCCCCCCCCCTTTTTTTTTTAACATGGTTTCACTATGCAGTTCAGGCTGGCCTTGAACTCACAGTGATCCCCCTGCCTCAGCCTCCTGAGTGCTGGGATTACAGGCATGCACCACCACACCCAGCAGATTTTATTCACTTTTACTAGTACATAATGTTTACATTGTGTGGTGTTAGTACATGTATATAGCACATCTTAATTCCTTTTTTCATCCCGCTTCCCTGCCCTCTCATCCCTCTCCCCCCATCTCTTGATCACCTTGCCACTTAAGGTCTGTCTCCAAAGACTAAAAACAAAGCAATGTGAATGTGCTTCAGGTTCTTCAGCCCCTTCTGTTTAGGCCTAGAGGGCTGTCATGTCTTCTGCGAGTCAACCCACTCATCCCTTTACCAAACGATTCTCAAGTGCTCACTTGGAGTAGAAGAAATTGTGGATTAAAGAGATCATTTATTTTTGAAAACTTAAGTGGAATGTTTAGTCTTTGAAAATTTATCTCCTGACAGCACTTCCATGCCACACGCAGACTTTCTCCTAAGGTAGTCTTAGATCCAGGCACTTAGCATACAGTGTTCTCTTTGGAATTGTGCTTGGCAACTTGGTTGCTCCAGAGTTAAAAAAAATTTCGATGGTAAAAATCATTCCTCATAGAAGTACCTTGAAATTAAGACTTCCCTTTTCCTAAGCCTGTGCACATTTTTCCTCTTCAAACATCGGTTTATCTTGCTGAAAAGGAACTTTACCCAACGATCATCTTTTGTGGAGTGTATCTCAAACGTGGGAAACATTTAAAAGTAGACAAGCAGGCTGATGGGAAGCCGTCCTGAGCAGGAGCGAGAGCCTGGGAGGGGGAAGCCTGGGCCCAGTGAAGGGAAGGGAGGGTAACAGAAATGTGGTTGAAGAGTCACAGCGCACAGGCCATTTGAGGGCCCCCTCAGGGTATGAAGCTACTCGGAGGGCCAAGGCAAGAGGATGGCAAGTTTAAGTCCAGCCTGGAAACGCAGCAAGAGCCTATCTCAAACACAAAAAGGGCTGGGGTGGTTCTGTGGTAGAGCATTTGCCTAGGACATGTGTGCCCCTGGGGTCAGTCCCCTGAACTGAAAAGACAAAAACAAAGACATGAAACAAGGGTTACAGTTGGGGTGAGGCGCCCACAGGTTTAAGCAGTGAGGGACCAGGCCCACTTGGTTTATGGAGTGGCCAACGCATCTGCAGTGTGGAAAGTGGGTTGTGGTGTGGGCAGGGAGGCTGGTTAAGAAGCAGTAGCCACGGTTTTGGTGGGAGATCGCGAAACCTGAGCAAGCACAGTGGCCATGGAGAGCTCATGGTCAGACGGAAGAGAAACCCAGGAGGTAAAGCCGACGGCGTGCGGCTTCGTCTCCCAGGGGGCCGCTTGGGGGAGGAAAGAGACGCTGAGGGCCTGCGCAGCAGTGCAGTGGGATCCTCGAGGTTCCGGCTTGGGCTTGGGCTGGAGTTGGGCCGTTCAGTGGGACCCGAAGGAAAGGGACAGGAAGCGGGGACCTTAGGGGCTGAGGAGATGGCAGGAAGAAATGCTCTGGGTCCGGGACGTGCTGATCTGAGGTGCTGCACGCAGAAGGAGATGACCAGATGGCCACGGGCACACAGTTGGGAAGCTGTGGTGCACAGGGCATT
>RJWM01031013.1:0-22874 GCA_004363535.1 Dasyprocta punctata
AATAATGATTCTCATTTCATTTTTTAGCTGAGAGAATATTTCTGCTTTGATTTTCTCTATAGCTTCATCAAGCTGTTTCTTTAATGCATTTTCTATCATTTCAGAAAGTCCATTTGTGTGACTCCCACTGTCTTCCATTTCAGTATCTCTTGGGTTTGTTCTTTGTGGGCTGGGGGACTGAGACTGCCTCTTGGTCTTTTGTCATTTTCTTCTGGAATCTATGTACCTCTGTGTCCTGCACGGCTGGCCGGCGTTCCCCTGAGGTTTGCGCTGATTCTTGCGGCATGCAGGATCGCGGGACCCAGTAGGCTGGGTCTCGCGCGCAGCAAGGAAGGGCGGCCTCCTGGGGCATGCAGGTGGAGTCTCCTCCTTTACTGGGTGGGGGCCAAGGCCTCCTGGTCCCAGGGAGCTGTGCTGGGCACCGCGCGGGACGTGGACCCAACCCTGGTTCTGTCCGCAAGCTCCAATAAACCACTTTTTAAATAAAAGATCTACCCTGTTATTTTGTTAAAGCTACAGAAAATAAACTAAAACACATTCTCATGTGATTTTAAATGTAATGCTCAGAAATGTCTTCTGTGCCATTTAAAATGCAAACCAAACCATATCCACTCTCCTTCTCCAAAGCTAGAGTTATTTTTAAGTCACTCTTAGGATAAAAGATAAATGACTGAGATGCAATTTCAGTCTCATCTCTAACCATATCATAGCACCTATACCACTGCATTTATGCAGAAAAGCCTTGTTTTCTATTCCCTTCAAGGTTTTCACAGGCTGTACTCCTCCCCTTTCTACAGAAAAAAACTGTAACAATGGTTTCCAAACATTTTAGGAAAGACAAGTTTTTCAAGGACTGCAGGTAGGTGAGTCATTCAAGTTCATTCCATTTATTTACACTTTATATCTATTGTTAAAGCCCACTACTAGAAGCAGGTGTACAATTGATGTACATCGACTTATCTGCCACTATAAAGTGAGCCACCAGATGCAGCTTCTTACTTGTCACTCACTGGTGGATTTTGAAGTGAGTCTGAAGTAACTGATTTATTATGGTCTCTGTGCAGTAGAACCTCTTTCCCAATGTTACCTTGTATTTGCAGCCACTCCCCAGCACTATCGTCACCTCCTCAGCTCCATCTCACAGTATTAGGCATTAGATTCCCATAAAGAATGTACAGACTATAGTCCCCACATGTGTAGTTCACAGGAAATTTGATACTATAAGACTCTAATGCCAAGTGCTTATATGATAGAAGGTGGATCCAGGAGGAAGTCCATGTGATACGGAGCATCCGTAAACACAGATGAGACTTTTCTCACCACTGCTCACCTGCTCTGTCACCTGGTTCCTAATGATCCGTTACATCTGGGATGAATCTTTGCTTCTTAACTCGAGGTCTGGTAGGTAGTGCTCCAGGGTGTTCACCAGAGCTGTGTCTCTCTCTTCTCTTGATACTTACTATAAAATCATGACACGTTTGCAAATTTCCTTTTATCTCTCCCTTCCAAACATGCACAAGTAGATGATGATGACTTTGAGAGGAGACCCTATGCTTTCATCTTATATTTTTCGCTTCCTGTAACAGTCTTGACAGAGCAACAGCCTATCAAATTAAGTGCCTATTGATTTAAACTAACACAACACAACTTAGCCATTTAAAACAGACAGGGAGAAAAAATGCAAAGCAGATTTTAATGGATTACAGATTGTATATGCACTTGGATCTTCATATTAATTTTCTGTTGACCAACAGTCTTAGTTTACCAGACTAACTCTGTTACCATGTTGGACATGGTAATTGTCTTCCAAAGAAATGTTCAAGTCACCGCTAAAAGGTCACTTGTATTAAGAATGTCTCCTTGGAGTAAAGATAAGTTGTGTTTCAATGATTGAAGGATCAAGTACAGTTTCCATCTTTGAGCTTCCATTCATTCCTGGTCTTCACAGAAGGGAACAAGGAAAGGAAAGGAAGGGAAAAGTTATGCTTCCAAATGAAAGAAATAAAGCTATATTTAGGATAAACCAATAACTTGGAGATTCCTCTGCTTTATGTACTTACCTTTTAATGTCAGGGTGATCCTGTCAGGATTTTAAACAACTTTGAATATACTTTTTCAATACCAAGGTAGCAAGCTAAGAAGAAAGTCTTCAGATGCGAAAGAAAATGATCATTCTCTATATAGGAGTAGTGCCGGGGATTTAGCTCAGTGGTGTCAGTGCCTGCCTGGTAGGTGTGAGGTTGTGAGTTTGATCCCCAGTATGAAAAACAAACAAGCAAACAAACAAAAAAACAACTAAATAGAAGTAGGGTGGCTTCTAGGGAAAGGTGGCAATTTGATTATGGAACAACCAAAAGAGAGAAAATGTGTTCAGATCAACTTTAAGAAGTTGAAAAAACTGTCGGGCATATAGCTCAGTGATGCAGCACCTGCGTGGCAAGCATGAAGTTTTGAGTTCAATACGGAGTGACACCCCCACCAAAAAAAGGCACTAAAAGCCTCTTTGTTCTGACCTGAAGTAGGGCAAAAAGAATCATTATAAAAAGGTGAAAAGGTTCATAACTTTATGTGTGTGCATAAATGCTATACAAAATCTCAAGGTGTAGTATTTCCTAAACCTTTGCATCTACTCAAGGAATAATTCTTCTGGAAATTAAAACTTTCCCATAAATGTGACCTTTCTTGACTTCAGATAAACTGATGTGGAAGAGCTTCCATACTCAAAAATTCTATTTCAGCTGTTCTCAAATGGGATTTGAGTGTGGTCATTTTTGAAAGATTTTAGGAAATTCTAATGTTCATCCAGCATTGAGAAATTATACTGTAGCCTCAGCTCAACTCTGTCTTTTGCTAGTGCCATAAATAGCAGTGCTTTTAATTTAGCTTCTAAAGACAGGATATTTGCTTTTATTCAACTGTAGGCTTGAATGTGATTCTCACCTGGGCTTACCAACTGGTAGTGGTTCTACTTTTATTTCTGATTAAGTTCGCTAAGTGCATCAGGAAATAATAATAGTAATAAACATTTAAATAACACATGACATTTATTGAGATACTCTCCCAAGTACTTTATAAGTAATTATCTACTGTTTGAATGAATATATAACTTAATTGCTCTTATATTTTTTTCATATTTTACAGATGAGGAAACACAGAAACAGAGAAGTTGAGATAGTTTGCCTAAGATTACAAAATTAGTAACAGAGAAAAGTTGGTTCTTTAAAAAGCAGATACTCATAATGAGATGTTCAGAATGATAAGCATCTAATACCGTAATTATTAGATGTAAGGGATAGACTTAGAACATGGATTTGTGCTAATATACCTGGCTTAAATCTGACCTCATCTAAAGTACAGAGACTCTTTGACCTTCATTCCCTACTTGTTCAAGTTCAGATTTTAATACTTTCAAAGTCACAATGATTAAGACCAAGAATTGCTAAATAACTTAGCAATAGAGTCTAAAATAGATAAGTGGCAGAAGAATAATTAAAATTTAAATATACCAATTTATAGATTTATTTGTATTTTAGCATATCCCTTCAGTGGAAACAGATTTGAAGGACTTTGAATACCTCGGTAAGGAACTGACTCCTTGATCATATGAGTTACGATCCAGTACAGAGAACACACCAGTTACCCATAGGAGCTCAGATCAGTGACTTGAATAATGAGTTAACTATTCTGTTGGGATTCTCATTGTTACTGCATTTTTTGGAAGGTATACAAAGTCTGTTAGTAATCTAACTTGCATGAAAATCTGCAAGTTTCCAGTCCAAGAATCACTATCTGGTGAGACCAATATTTCTTCCTGCTGTACACAGCATGCTATGGAGAAAATGAGGCCTCAACCAAATCCGTAAGGAGACATTGAATTCTTACTTCTCCATGTTCCACAGACTGCTTTCTGCACTGTATGCAACTGGTCTCTTCATTATATTCTGAAAATCAAAGAGCCATAGACAGGACAAGAAAACTTATATGGGAGGAGTATGGTGTATCTGTAAATCCATTGATAGCACCATTTACTTTCAGAGCTACAATTGCAAAACTACATTTTGTTGCCAAAGAATAATTATTTATAAAAACAAAAACCACTTATTTTAAGAAGCTGGGACATTTACTGGGGTCTGAATGGGGTGATCTGACAATTTGTTACTTTAATGTGCTAGTGCAATTTGGTGTTACTGAAAGTAAATGGAAACTTTACTGTATTAAACAAAACTTCAATGAGGCAATTTGTCATTTATTTTTAAACAATGCTTTGTGTATATAATTCCAGATCTTAAAATAAAAATACTATAATTATATTATGGGTAGTTAATACAATTGACTCTCATCATGCTACAGGGATTTTGGCATGTGCTTATTCAATTGTCACAGCTATTTCATGAGACAGTACCATATTAACATCCATATTTTCAGGTAAGTAAACCAAGCAAGAAAAGAAAGGCAAATTGCCTAATGTCACATAGCTAAAATTTTTCCTTAACTATTAAGCTACCTTAACTTTCACATAATTGCCTTGCTCTCAATTTAAAATGTTCCCTATTTTTTTAGCATTTTATTTCAGAGAGGTATGACAGACAGAATTGGTTTTCTTGGATTGAGATGTTTAACATTTCACAGATGCTCAAAGTGACATGTTAACTGGAAAGGGCCCGTTTCTTTAGAAATGACCACTGAAGAAATGATGAAGCTGAGATTCTAGTACCCTAGATTAGGGGAATTTTATTTAGATATTATTGGAAATGCTACTACCACAAGATACTGAGTTAAACAGATAGATATCATCTTCTATGTAGCATGAAGGTAACAGCACCTGTCATTCAGTCACTCAGAAGTATAAAAGACCAGTTGAAATATTTACCTTGTCTTCTTTCTGTGTTCTATGTGACTCTGGAGTTTCAGTGGAGGACTGAGGGCAATTAATCCCCTGCTCACAATTTCTCTGCTCCTTCAGAAACTTTCCTGTCTCTTCTTTTACATTTTGAAGTTGAAAGATATGTAAAAAAAAAAAGGTACTGCTTTCTTTTATCATTTTTTTCTTTTTTCTCCCTCTCTTTATTGGAAAGAAAGCTTTTTTAAATAAGTAGTGGAGGAAATGTTAAACGGAGGAGAGGAGATTGGGCAAGAAAGAGGAATCGGACATATCATGTACAGCTACAAATTCCCTATTATGAATGTGATTGTTATGTATATCTAAATCATATCAATAAAGTTTAAAAAATAAAACAGGCATTACAATGAAGAATTCATGTTTTAAAACAATTGATGATGCACACAAAATATCCTTCATGGTGTACAGTAAGTAAGGGATTTTGTTTTGTCCTCTCAAATACTATCGTATAAAACCACCCACCCATTGTTTTCATTTACAGAGAAGCAGAGAAATAATACAAGTACTGGTGTGGACGTTAGTGAAACTAATGCTTAGCTTCTGCATAAGCCAGGGATTCTTTAGCAAAAGAAAAACAATGTATATATTCTATATTCTGCATAGTAGAATATATACACACACTATGTATACACTTCCTATGTTTTGCAAGAGATATACATACGTATATGCACATATTGCCTTATATTATAAGGAATAGATCATGAAGGCTGAGAAGTTCCAAGACCAACTAACTAGAGACCCAGAAAAGGCCATGTTGTAATTCCAGTCTGGAAATCCCTGGAAGGCTTAGATAGAGTCAGCAGGTGGAAAATAAGCAAAGTCCCAGCTCTGCATAGTCAGGCAAGAGGTGTCTTCTACTTACTGGTGAGAGGTTCAGTGTTTTTGTTGTATTCAGACTGGTTGGAGGCTACTTGCACACCTCAGGGATGGTGATCTACTTAACTGAGTCTAATTCAACTGAGTCAATTCAAACACTAGTCTCATCAGAAATATGCTCAAGCATACACCAGAGTAATACTTAAGACAGGCATTTGAGTACCCCATATCCCAGTCAAGTTGACGCATAAATTTAACCATCACAACTCTCCTTTCTGCTACGTACTAAATAAAGACTAAATAAATCACATAAGCTGTTTAATCTACCAGCAAAACAGGGATAAGAAACTATACCACAAAGTGTTGCTTGAAGGATTAATTGTGCCATTATCTGTGATGCTTTATTATATGAATTATATGTCTTTATGCTGCATTCTTTTACAAAAGTGTTCTTTCATCTGTAAAGTGGGAATAATCCTTGCCACAGCTACACATCATAGGAGATAATAAATATGAAAAAATGAGGCAAAATCTCAGTCAGTCTATCCATGAAGAGAGTCCTAATTCTCTTACCTATTCTGAGAACTATAACAAAAATATTCGTGTGCATATGTGTTTGTGTGATTCACACACAAAATTTCCTAAAGTGATAGGCACCAGCATGCAGGCTTCTCATGACATAATGTTTTGATATCCACCTAATATTTTTTCTGAACAAACAAAAGAAAAACTTAGTGAATAATAACTTTTTGCTCTCTGCTCTGTCAGGTTTTTGCATACATATATTACACTCATGGTATTTTTTGTCCACATTTGTGTTGCTTTAGGAAATTATATTAGTTATCCATTGTGGTATAAAAATTAACTACACACATAGCTTTAAATAACACATATGAATTTGCTCACATTTCTTCTTTTTTTCTGCGATATTGGAGATCTGAATGCAGTGAGCTACATCACCAGCCATGTATCAATACTTTTATGAAACAGTGTCTCACTAATATGTTGTTTCTCAGACTAGGTTTAAATCTGAGATGCTTTGGCATCATCCTTCAAGAATGCTAGAATTATAGGTGTAGGCCACCATGCCCTGTTCTTATGGGCTGGGAATCTGGACATGGATTGATTGATTCCTTTTAAAGGCTGCAACCAAGTGGGTGGCAAGCGCTGGGTTCTTGCCTGAGAGCTTAGCTAAGAATGGATCCATTTCCACGTTCACTTAGACTACTGGCAGCATTGAACTCCTGATGAGCACAATATGCATTCCTTGCGGGTCCTTTTCAGAATCTAGAGGCCTCCTGGAATTTCCTTCTACATTTTTGCCACAGAGGCAGTGGAGAATAAAGCAATTTTCTTCATTTTCCTCTCCCTGTCCACTTTTCTGTCCTCCTCCCCTTCCTTCCTGTCTTCCTCCTCCTCATTGCCCTTTTTGTCATTGTTTTCCTTTCTTCTATTACTAGAGATTAAAACAGAGCAATTATACTGAGTTACACCCCAGGTTTTTGTTTGTTTGTTTATTTTTTTACTTTGTGTTTTGAGTCAGAGTCCTACTCAATCAGGAAGTTACCTTGGTTCGACTAGAACTGGCAATCTCTTGCCTCAGCCTCCTTGAGTGCTAGGATTACAGGCATGCACCCAACAAGCAATCAACTTAGTTATTAAATGCATCAGGAGAGCAAGAGAAACCGGAGTTATTCTTCATGGAAGATTGAGAGTTCATAATGCAATGTAATTACACAGTGACATCTCATAAACTTGCCGTATAATACAAACTAGGGAATTTCCTTCTTTCACCTTTCCCGTAGTCTGTGGGGTAAAAGCAAGTCAAAGTTCTGGCATCAGTCAAGGGGAAGATTTATCTGATTCCTTCTGCTGTGAATCCTAGAAAGCAAGGATGATTTGGAGTCATTTTAGTGTCTGAACTTGAGAGAGATGATGCAGAAATGTGAGAAGCTATTGAAAAACTATGGAATGGACATTATTTTTTAACTCTTAACTTGCTAAGAGATATTTACTGAAACTTGAGTTAGCAACCTGCTCATAGTACTTATTTCTTCACATAGTTTGGAATAATCTGTGCTTTCCATGATAACACAAATATAATTTTAATTACCACTTTAAAAAATGATTATATACATGCATAAGAATACAGGTACTCAGTTTTGGAAAGACCTAAAACATTCAATAAACAATGTGAAAAATTCTTAAAGACATTCAATTCTTCCAGTGCTCAATTGCACTTGGTCAGGAATTCTGTGACTTAATCATGCTTATATGATACATGGAGTCCAAATATAACACATGTATTTAATGCACATTTCACCTTCCCTTTAGGTAATGATGGCACTCATTCCTTCTTTTCAAGACTCTTAACAGTGCTTTAAAAACAATCACTAGTCTTTAGAGTTGCAGTTTACAAGTACTTCCATCCTAGTATACTATTGTTTGTGAAAGATGCTATTTATCAAATGGTTTCAGTGAAAATTGGAGTTTGGTAAGAGGGGTGATATGTAGTTTTGTTTCTTTGTATTTATGATGGTTTTAGGTATTGTTTTTATTCAAAGTTGCAAGCAAGTAATTATGTTTAAATAATTACATTGTGAAATACAAGATAGATAAAGGATAGCAAAACATGTTCACAAGTCATACAGTTGTAAAAAAAATACAGACTGCTACTGACTAGTTTGCACACTCTTACTCAGAAACTCCTGGAAATGCTGAAACACGTAGGAACGTTCTTCCAGCACTGATGTTTTCAGGGCCTTACTTGTTTTCTCTGTCTTTATTGCTATAATCTGTTACCATTGCCTGAAATGTAAGAGGGACACATTCAGAAACAAGTGAAAAGCATTGCATATTGAATAAAACTATTCCTTTACTCTTTGAGAAAGTTTGCTTACGGGCAAGCTAAATGGATAGAGAATCCGGAAGCGTTATAAAGAGCACTCATCAGATGCTGGATATTGCTTGTTTGCAGGTCTGTTTAAAGTCACCCCTGCAAGAGTCATTTGGTCTGTGTTGACATTGCATTTAAATCATAAAGGCATGAAGCATGAGTGTTTTATTCTTTAATGTAAGACTTTTGTACCTACCAAATTTGTGTATCGCACCACACACACACGCACGCATGTACATACATCCAAAGAATGTGTTACATCTCTGATTTAGACACATACATGGCAATAGGACACATCTGTTTGGTCCTCTTACATTTCATATAAAAAAGTATTAAACAATGATATGTCCTTCATTTGGAATAACTGAATATTTTATAAAACATATACTACAGATAACTAATATATCCAAATTTGAGGTCTAAGTTTATTTGAAATCAATCATTGTAGCTTAAAGCTGTTTAGAAACATTTATGTGCTTAATGCATTATTAAACATATAATTGTAAGTTAAAACATTGTGATTACCTTAATTGGTATCAATTACTATGGATTAAGTCTGTTGCTGGGTCTGTAAATAAATTGCCTCTCTATTTTAATTGAAAAATTATTTCGTATTTCATCTTCACTGTTAGCTGAATGACTTTCACTTCTTTTTCATTAATGTCTTAGTGCCCTTTTTCTAGCTTTTACTTTAGTGTTTTTAATACTCTTTGAAAGGAAAATGAGTCAATGTAACTTGGTTATAGAATAAGAAAAAAATAATATATGCATTAGAAAGCACATGTGATGTCTTAATAAACCTTAATCCATATATGATTTGGCATTAGAGTTAAATGACAAGGTTTTCTTTTCTTTATAATTTTCCTGTAATACCAATGAACTAGATGTTGACAAATACACTTTTAAAATATATAATATCTATATGAACTATAAATTCAAATATACTGAACTATAACTTCAGAGGACTGTATTTGGTTAAAGTATACATTTAAACTATAAGTATACAATACACATTCAAACTGCACATTTTTTTAACATATTCCTAGTTGAGCATCCATCATTAAAATCAACTTTAAGAAACTTTATCACTCTAAAAGAAAATTCCATCCTGATTTTCAGTAACTTTCCAATTACCTCCAAGTTCCTTGGCTCAAGGGAACCATTAAATTATTTTCTCTACATATTTACCTAATCTGCACACACATGTTTATAATGGCACAGTTTATAGTAGCTAAATTTTGGAAGCAGCCCAAATGCCCATAAACTGATAAGCAAGATGTGTGTGGTTTTTTTTATATGCAATGTAGTACTACTTTGCCATAAAGAAAGACAAACATGAAACTTTTCTAGCTAACTTGGTGTACCCTGACACCACAGTCTTTAGTGAAATAAACTGGACACACATGTTAAAAAAATCTCATGGTTTATCTGGTGTGAGGAACCAAAAGTTTGACTAGGACCAAAATGTATAATAGATAATTGGGAAATGGAAATACAATGTTCAAATGAGAAGGAGAACAATGGGGGAGAGAGCAAAAGGAAAGAATGGACATGAAAAAAGGGAATAGAAGGAAAAAATGGAAACAGAGTTTTGTAAATAAGGAGAGGAGGGTTTGAAGTGAGAGAACGAAAGTGAGAAAAAGAAACAAGATTTATCATGTACAGTTATAGACTCTCTATGATGAATATTATCATTATGTATATCTACAGTGTACCAATAAAACAAAAAATAAAATAAAATATTCATGTACATGGTTTCACGTTAACAAATATTCACATTTTTATTGGTATATATCTAAGAATAGGATTTCTGAATTCTTGGTAACTATGTTTGAACTTTTCAAAAACTGACAGACATTTGTATAAAACAGCTAGGGCATTTTGCATATATAAAGTATTATTTAAGAATTTCAAATCTGTCATATATTTGCCAAAAATTACTAGTGTTTTCCTTTTCAGTTGCAGTCATCTGAATGTGTATAATGTTGTATCCTGTGAGTTTATGTTGAATTTTACTGATGGCTAATGGTTTCAGCATATGGAACATAATTTTCATATGTACATCCATCATTTGCATATCTTCTTTGTAGAAATTCCTGTTAGGATATCTATCAACATTTTAAATGAGTTACTTTTCTTTTTACCATTTTATTGTAAAAATGCTAGCTACAAGTACACTACCAGGTTTATCATATGTATATAGTTTAGAAATTATTTTTTAAAAATAGAGGGTGCCTTTCACTATTTTAAGATATCCTCTAAAAAAAAATAAAGTCTAACTTGTTTCTTTTGATTTTAGTAAGTTGCATAAGCAGTCTTTACACTACCCAAGGTTAAAAACTTTCCATGTATTCTCGTGAGAGATTTATAGTTGCATCTTCTATATTTAAGTCTATGATCTATTTGACTTTATTTAATGTAGAGTTAAAGGAAGATCCAACTTTGTTTATCTTTGCATATAGATATTCAATTTTGACAGCAGCATTAATTGAATTAGTCATTTGGATTCATTTAATAAGTTACAGTAGCAAGCTCTAAAGTTTCAAAAATCAATTGAGCATAAATATGAGGTTTATTTCTGATCTTAATTTTGTATCTTTGAATTTATGTCTTTTTTTTAGTTATTTCATCATTACCGAAAAAACTATCTGTCATTTGTCAGTTCAAAGAGGTAGGGTTTATTTTAGCCCTCAGTTCGTAAAGGTTTCAATCCATAGTCACCTGGCTCCAAGGCAAGGTAGCATTGCAGAGGGGCATGGCAAAAGAGAAATAGTTCATGGTGTGGCAAAGAGGAAGAAGTTGGACTCCTTTTTTCTTTCTCTTTTTATTCTGTCCAGGATGCAAAGTAATAGGTTGCCTCCGCTCTATACACACATATACAGGATTACACTAAACCAATCAGTGGACTAATCCACCATCACACACTTGTGACCCAGTATCACATACCCATGCTCCAGTCAATCCCAAGAGCCCTGCCAATTAACATCATGAACATCGAAGAAAATAAAATGTATCCAAAGCACAGTTCTAGGCCTTAGGCCTTCTTAATCGCTATAGTTAGATTAATTTTAGATATTAGAAAATATGAGCTCTCCAAATTAGTTACTTAAAGGTTGCTTTAACTATTCTGAGTCATCTAAATTCACATATGAATTTTAGGGATAGTTTTACAACTTTTGCAAAGAAACCAAGTTGTATATTTTTAGTGATTTCATTGAATTCATGTATCAAGTCAAGACATGTTTCCATTTTAAGGATAATGTCATCCAATCCATGAACATGGGCTGTTGTTCCATTCATATTTCAATTTCTTTCAAAAGTGTTTGTAGTTACCGAAGTATAAGTTTTGCACTTTTTTGTTATATTTAATGTCAATTATTTCATTATTTTTATTAATACTGAAGTGGCATTCTTGCCTTAACTGCATTTTAGATTACTCACTGATAATGTTTCTGCATTTTTATCCTGTGTTCTACTACCTTGATGTAACTCTTCGTTACTTCCCATAGTGCCACCACCACGTGCATGTTTGTGGGAATAGATTTCTCTATATGTAGAATCATATTATCTAAAGTTAGCATTAGTTTTACTCATTCTTTTCTAATGTGTATTTCCTTAATACCTTTTAATGTCTAATTCTTCTGGCTCCAAAATTTGGTAAAATATAAGCTTTCATAATCAACATCATTATCTTCTTTTTTATTTTGCTTGTTTTACAAGTTTAAATCTACTACACAGTTTCTAGTGTAAATGTTTCTTTTTGTTTTATTTCACTTACTATTTGGTTCCAGAATTTGCATCTGTTCTTTTCATACACTTCTATTTCATCATTCAATTACCTCTATTAAATAGAATATTTCCACTAGATCTTATTTACTTAAACATTGGTTTCTTCAGTTCTTTGATCATATTTATATTGGCTCCTCTGGAAAGTTAGTGTAAGTCAAATAACTGGGGGGACTTCCCAAATGGAATTTCCATTATTTCCTTATTTCAGTGGATGGGGTTTATTTTTGTGTTTTTTGAATACTGCTTGACTTTTTTGTTTAAAGTTGAACATGAAAGAAAATAAAATGCAGCAGCTCTGGACATTAACTCCCCCTCCCACATGCATTGTTATTATTCCTTTTTTTTTTCAGTTATTTAACTGGATTAATTCAGTGTTGTATTTTGCCCAGAGTTGGTGACACAGAACACTAGTCTTTAGAATCCATAGATATGGTCCATGCACACAGTCATGCTGGATAGCAATGGTTTTAGCTGAATTTTCTTTAACTGTCTCTTTCCCTGATCTACCTATTAAATTTCCTTCCTCTCTTGCTCCACAACCAGCTGATCAGCACCATAAATTACTTTGTGCTATTGTTTTCGGTGATTCCCTGACACATAAATTGCAATAAAGACATTCTTTGAGACTTGCTCTGAATCCAGGAGGAATCTTCTAAGATGATTTTTTTTCTTTATTCTCTTTGGAAAACATCTGACTATGACTTATCTTGAGATTTGCATGGAGCAACTTGTTCACTTTAATTGTCTATTAACAAAATAGCTACTTCCTGAGAATGTAGCTCAAAGCATTTTGCACACTTCCAACTAAATTCAGTTCCTTTGGAGAGAGTTTCAGAGCTCTCTGGCTTATGGATTACCATTCTGCCTGGTAAAAATGTCTAAAAAACGATGCTCTGGAAAGGGTAGGGATAGTAATCCTTGACTATCACAGTGACTGTCTCCAGGAAGCCCCGACCTCCCATCTCTAAGAACAGGCAATATTCATGCCTGAATTACTTTTGTCTTTGAATTAAGATTTTGCACAAGCCATAGTGAATCATGTAGGGTACAGATGGAGAATATTGCAAAATGATGCATTTTCAGAGCAATACAGAGAGCATACCTGCAAGCATAAATGTGGACGAATGCCAAGAGAGCAACGGTACAAAATTAAAGCTCAGGCTACATTTATATTTTTAAATTGATCTTCAAAGAGTATCACTTCTTCCCTCTGAGGTCATTGTTCTCTTATAAGGAAAATGAAGTCTTTTAATGAATTTTACTGGGAAAAACTTCCCTGTTTATTCTCTTGATGGAATGTTTCTATTTCCTTCATTTTGAGACTTTGAGCTTTTTCCAAACTCATTTAAGGTTTGTGTTTTGCAAGTGTCCTGAGTCTTAGTAACATGTTTGAAAGGTTTTACATTCTCTTGAACTAAAGTTTGAAATCGTAAATTCGTTTTAATTTTTTCTATAGCTAGTGATTAAGAAAACAATAATGAAGGAAAAATATATTATGTCCTCTTTGCTTTCCATGTAGAACCTACCACTTGTCTCCAAGCCTATTGATGTTTAACATTTAGTATTTAATGTTTAATGTCTAATGTTAGTGTTTTCTGCCCATTGGCACCAAACTTTCTAAGCAGACCTATGGACTGGGGCCTGCAGGTTTTTCAGTCTGACCTTCCCCATATGAAATCTTCACCCTAGTTGTGGGCTCTGGTATGGGTAATCAAGAGGCCCTGCATTCTTGGTCTATCACAGTAGGTAGTGAGGGTTGGGTAGATTAAAGGTTTCCCCTCTTAACTATTCTTCTATACTTTCAACTCTCCAGCTGGAGCTGGTGGGGATGAAAAAACACTGATGCTATATGTCTCTGGAAACTATCCTAACCCTTGTTGGCAGTTGTGGGGAAAAGCAGCCTATTTTCTTTTACAAACTGCCTGTAGTGGAATTTGTCAGAGTGAGCTGATAGGGTCATGGCTCAAGTACCTGAGACTTTTGCTATTCCTATAGAGACTGAATATTCTGCAATAAAAACTTCCCAATTTGTTCCATAGCTTTAGGAATTTAAACCCTCAAACTTTTTTTTTTAAACTTTGTACCCAGGGAAATGGGAGCCATATTTTCAGGCCAGAAGGAAAGAATCAATGACTTGAGAAAGGGAAACCATTGATTTTTACTGAATAATTATACTTCACTCAAATATATATGTGAGCCTGGATGTATTTTAAAATTATACTATGCTAAGGGAGTGAGGAAAATCAGACTAAATGTAAGTATGATGCTGCGATGCATGTGAATGTTTCTAAAATTATTTGAATATTATATGCACATAATATGCATATTATTTTTAATATTATTTTAAAATCAGTTATGCTACCTAAAAAACAAAACACTTTTATTAGTCTAAAATGACTATTTTTCTCCACTTAAAGTCAACAGACTTTGGCCCTGATATACAACACTATTCCTTACGATTTTTCTCTTCCTAGAAGGGAGTCTCATTTAATTTTATGACTTTGACACTAAATCTGTATGGATTGCTATTACATCTCAGACCCTGGCCTTCTATTCTCTTTGAATCTTCATTTCTGTATTTTAAAATATTAACTTTAGCCTTTAATCCCAGCACTCAGGAGGCTGAGGTAGGAGGAGCGTTGTGAGTTTGAGGCCGGCTTGGGCTACAACGCGAGAGCAAGGCTGGCCTGAGCTACACAATGCGACCCTGCCTCAAAAAACCAGGGCCGGGAGTTTGGCTCAGTGACCTAAGCACCTGTCTGACAGGTGCAAGGTTGTGAATTCAATCCCTGGTTCTGCAAAAAAAAAAAAAAAAAATTAAATAAATAAATAAAATATTAACTTTAAATCTATGCAATCTTATGTAGAATTTCAGAAAATCTCTAAAGCCTCACAGTTTTCTACTCCAATAAAAAGTTATTCAAAGCTGGGATAGATGTTAAATGCCTCTGATCTCAGATTCTCAAATGACTGAGGTGAGAAGATGGTGAGTTCAAGGTCAGCATGTGCAACTTACCAAACCTTCTTTCAAAGTGTGAACAAACAAAAGCCATGCACACACACAAAAGGGTCCTCCAACTATATTCTACTTTTATTAATTCCAGACCAGTTGATAAAAATAAAAATTCCTGATCAACATCCTCAATTTTTGCTTCATTATGTTACCCAAAAAAAAAAAAAACAGATTGCAAACTAATGATTATTCTTTGTTTGCAATATATTTTTTTGTTTTATTTCCATGTTGTCACAACATTTTTAAATATTTAATTTTAACCTAATATGTGTACATATTAATAAAATATAAAGAAGCACTGTTCTTATACCTATGGCCAAATAAAACAAAATTTCATAGCGAAATAGTTAGAGAATAATGTGTGCCAGAATATCAAAAGAATAGCCATGAAGTCCTTCAAAGTACAAGTCATAGACAAAAAGACTCTCATTTACAAGAAATACATAATAGAAGAAAAATCTCTTTTCCATGAACTTAGAGAAAATAATAGCACAAATATATATATATATATATATATATATATATACACATTTTATATATATATATATACATTTTAGCATATATTTTGAAATATATGGTAATAGGATAGAGAATTTGGGGAATCATTTGAATTTCTGCCTAACTACTATTTTTTTTGTCTTCTATGTTGTTCTTCATGCATGTGTATATGTTTTGATTTTCTCATATATGAGAAATGATGTAATATTTAAACTTGTGTGTCTGACTCATTTTATTTAATATAATGATCTTAAGTTGCATCTGTTTACCCGCAAATGCCTCAAGTTTATCTTAGTTTATGGCAGAGTAGTAGCCCATTGGGTATAAATACCATGATTTCCTTATCCATTCGTCTGTTGATGAAAATAATCTACCTGCTGTTTTTAAAATCTAGCTATTATAATTTGTGCTGCTATAAATATGAATATGTGTGCATCTCTGCAATATGATGGTTTTAACACTTTTGGGGAGATAATTAGAGGGAGGATAGCTAGGTCGAGTTATTTTTAAGTTTTTCAAGAAACTTCCACACAGATTTTCATAGTGGTTGTACTAGTTTTTATACTCACCAAAAATGTAGAGATATTTTTTTCCCCACACATCCTCACCAACATTTGTTATTTAAATCTTTTGTATCATAACAAATTTTCTAAGTAAGATGATTTCTTAATGTATTTTTATATACATTTTAACATACATTTCTCTAATGTTCAGCAAAGTTGAACGATTTCTCATGTGTTTATTGGCCATATGTGCATCTTCTTAAGAGAACTATCTATTCGTTTTGGTTACTCATTTTTATTATGTATTTTATTAAGAAGTGTCTAATTTTTTGAATTCTTTATGTATTTGAAGTATTCTTAACTTTTCTGAGGAACAGTTGTAGAAATTTTTCCCATTGTTTCAATTGTCTCTTCATCTTATTGATTGTTTCCTTGCTGTGCAGAGCTTTTTAATTTGATATGATCCCATTTGCTGTTTCAAAGTATTATTGCTTGTACCATTATATTTTGGTTTAGAACGTCCTTGGCTCTGGCTATGTCTTCAAGAGTTTAACCTATTTTATCATGAAGCAGATTAAGTGCTTCTATTTTAACATCTAGGTCTTTGATCCATTTTGATTTTAGCTTAGTGTATGGTGAGATATATATGTCTAGATTCGATTTTCTGTATATTGATATCCAATTACCCCAGCAGCATTTATTAAAGAGGTTGTCTTTTCTCCAGAGTAAGTTTTTGGCTCCTTTGTCAAAGATCAAATAATTGAATGTGTCAAGAGTTGTTTCTGCTTCCTCTGTTCTGGTCCACTAATGCACATGCATTTTTCTGTTACAGTACCATGTTGTTTTTATCTCTGTAGCTTTAGAATATAATTTCAAATCTGGTTTTGTGATGTTTCCAGCTTTGTTATTGTTATCCAGAACTGATTTTGCTATTTTGCATCTCGTCTGGCTCCATACAAAGTTTAGGACGGTTTTCTCTACATATGTGAAGAATACTGATGATATTTTGATTGGGATTACACTAAATCTATGTACCAGTTGTGGCTATTTTGACTATATTAATTCTGCCTATCCCGGAAAATTTTTCCCTTTCCTTGTGTCCACTTCAGTCTCCTTTTCAAGACTGATATAATTTTCATTGTAAAGATCTTTCACTTCCTTGGTTAGGTTGATATCTAAATAGTTAATATTTTGATGTATTGTGAAAGGTATTATTTTATTAAGTCCTCAGAGAGTTCATTATTAGTATACAGGTATGCTATAGATTTTTGTGTTTTTTTGTATTATGTTACATGGCTGAATTTGATTATTAATTTAGGAGCTTTTTGGGGAATTTTTGGGTTTTAGAGATATAAGATTTTGACATTCACAAATAATGATACATTCAGTTTATCCTTTCTTATACGATCCTTTTTTTTCTTTTACTTAATTTTTTGGCTAATGTTTCAAAGATGATGTTGAACAGGAATTTTGGTAGTGGAAAGACTTGTGTTGTTCTTGATTTTAGGGGAAAATCTTTGTTTTCTCACATTTAATGTGTTGTTGGTAATAGTTTGGTCACAAATAGATCTTATCAGTGAGACAAAGTCTTTTTTTATCTATTTTCTATATCTATTTTCAGAGTATTTATTGTGAATGGGTGTTGGATTTTTCTGCATATGTTGAGATGCTCATGTAATTTTTGTTTTTGCTTGTGTGACGATGA
This sequence comes from Dasyprocta punctata, assembly GCA_004363535.1. Taxonomy (NCBI): domain Eukaryota; kingdom Metazoa; phylum Chordata; class Mammalia; order Rodentia; family Dasyproctidae; genus Dasyprocta; species Dasyprocta punctata. The sequence goes on from RJWM01031013.1 coordinate 18,121, forward strand.
ATTACATTTACCAGTTTACCTATGGTGAAGCATAACTTGTATCCCTGGGATGAAGTGTGCTCTTTATGGTGTATGATCTTTTGGATGATGTGTTGTATTATGTTTGCCAGTATTTTGTTGTTACTTTTCTGTCATTACTGAGACAAAATATCTGACACCCAACGTTAAAGAAGAAAAGGTTTGTTTAGCTCACAGTTTGTGGAGATTTTGGTCCATAATCAGCTGGCTCCAAGGCACAGTGTCATGGCAGAAGTGCAACAGTTCATTTCAGTAAAAGACAGCAAAAGCAACAAGAACAAAAAAATGGGGAAAAAGTTTCTTTTTCTGCCTTATATTATGAGCAGGCTGTTTATCTTGCTCTTACATTGTGAGCAGGTTATCCACCTTGAGTGTGTGTAGCATGCACACCTCCACGCCCTCCTCTTGCACAGGCTCAGGACACTTACAAAATGAAGACCCTGGCCCCCTGCTAAGTCACTTAGTTAAACTTCTAAACTTCTCAAGCTGACACAGTGAACAATATCTTAGCATGATAAGAGCACATTCTTTGCACCGTAAGATGTAGAACTGCTGAGTTACTTAATTAAGCTTCTAGACATCTTAAGTAGACACATGTAACAACCATTACACTTGTTGAGGATTTTTGCATCTTGTTCACTAGAGAGACTGGCCTGTAATTCTCTTTTTTACTTTGGATCCTTGTCTGATTTGAGAATCAGGATAATACTGGTTTCCAAGACTTATTTTTGGCAGTACTTTTTTACTTTGACTTTCATTAAACAGTGTGAGGAGTATTGGTGTTGTATCTTCTCTGAAGTTCTTAAAAAATTCAACTGTGAGTCCATGAGGTTCTGGGCTTTAATTAATTGGTAATTTTGTTGTATTTGTTTAATTTTATTGCCTATTATTTTAGTAGTTACGAGTTTTATCTTTGTTTGATTCAGTTTTAGATCTCTTCATTTTTTCTGGGTTCTCCAGTTATTTAGCATACAAATTTTGATGTAGTTGCTATAATCTTCTAGATTTTGCTGGTATTCCTTGTGATTTGCTCTGTTTCTTTCCTTTTCCTATTGATTTGTGTCTTTCCTTTTTTATATTGAAAAAATTTGGCAAGTTTGGCTAAGTGTTCTTCTATTTTGCTTATTCTTTCCAAGAAACAACTCTGATTTATTCCTTTTATCTCCATTTCATTGATTTCTGCTCTAGTATTTGTAATTTCCTTCCTGGCACAAACTCTACATTTGGATTTTGTTTGGTCAAACAACTCTGACACCTTGTTTTTCTAGGACCTTGAGATGCATTATTAGGTTATTATTTTGGGCTTGTTCTGTTTTTCTGATGTAGGCATTCACAGCTATGCACTTCCTTCATAGAAATGCTTTTATTCTGTCCCATAAGTTCTGGTATGTTATACAGGCACTGTCATTTAATTCTAAGAACTATCCTATTTATTCATTGATTCTTTTTTTCGTGTGTTTGACACATGAATTATTCAGGTGTGGGTTCTTTATTTCCATACTTTTTTTCAGTTTCTGATGTTTCCTTTGCAATTCATTTCTAGTTTCACTGCACCATGATTTGATAATATGCATGGAGTTATTTTGATTCTTTTTCTTTTGCATTTACTTATGCATGCTTTATTAGCTAAGATGTGGTCTATTGTGGAGAATTACCATGTGCTGACAAAAACAATGTGTGTTCTGTGGCATGTAGTGTTTTCCTTTTTTTTTTTATCATGATATTCAGGGTTGTATATGCCTAACTTATCTGCATTTTAAATTCTTTTTCCACATCTGGAAAGTTTTGTGCTATTACTTCAATAAGTAGTAAGGCTTTGTACTGTCTTCTGATATTTAATTTCTTCCAATTACATCGGTTAGTATTTCCAATACTTTCATTTCTGAATATCTGCTTGGAAATTTGTAGTCATATCCAGCCTTTTCTATGCTGGACATTCACGTTTTGCATCTCTTTCCGTAGCTCCCTCTTGTCATTTATTTCATTATAGTCATTATCTGTTTATTTATATCTTCTTTGAATTAGTCAAGTACTTTATTGAACTGTTTAGTTACCTCATTAGATGCCCTTTCTGACATTCCTGCTGTGTGGCTCCCCTCCCCCATGTGTCTTGGATTGGCCTTGGAAGAATTGAGAGAGTTTAGAGACATTTTGCTTTCTTTTCTTCTCATGTTTCTACTTTTTTGTTTGTTTATTTTCTGTGCTGGGGTTTTCAACTTCTTTGATCCAGTGCCTAGTTCTTTGGGAATGTGCCACAGTATTGTTTATAACTCTAAGGCAATCCAGATAATGGCATTACAGAGAAAACTGATTGACAGCAACAACTCTGACACCTTGGAAATAGTGGTAAAGAGAATAATATCATCAAATATAAATTGGATATTGAAAAACTAAGAACCACTCATGAACCACCCATAAGCAGAGCAAGAGGTCTATGATATTAGCATGGGCACTTATGTAGCCCAGATCTTGACCTAGATTATATCAGACCATTCGTTTCTGCTGAATATAGACAATGGTGCAAAAGCTCAAGCAGACCACTGGACTGAATTACATCTTCTTCAGACTCGCCCCTTCTGAAGGTTATACCCACTGAACCTGGTTTCCCACCACTGAATAAAGGTCCCATCATCTTTATTTCTCTCCACCTGAGCTCCCCAGGTTCCACAATCTTTGTTTGTCTTAGCCTGAGATTCTCAGATCTTTGTTAAGCACTTACCCTCAGCAAGCCTATCTCCCAAGGTTGTGTCTCACCTGGTCTCTGTGGAAGGGCAGTACTTTAGTCTTTGAGTGAAACTCTTAGCTACTGTGCTAGTCTTGTCCACAATCAGGTTGATCTTTTGGTGATCACCTTTGCTTCCCTGTGCTGAGGAGAACCAAGATGCAAACTTGGCTATGATTTATCAGTTTGGCCTCTATTCTCTCCCTCTCCCTCTCCATGTGTCCTCTCCCTCTACCAGGTGGAGGATGGGGAGGGCAGGGCAAGGCTTCTCCTCTGTTGGGCAGGTCATAGCACAGCCTGCCAGTGGCAGTGCAGGTGTGTTTGGTGTCAACACTGTTAACCTACATATAGAATACATTGCCTTTTCCAAATTTTGCAGATTTTTCTTATTTCATCTTGGCATATTTCATTCCCCTTCCCAATGCTTCAGTAAAACCGATGTCAGACTCCTACCACCTCACAACTTCACAGAGGCATGTAGCTATTCCCTAGTACTTAACAGATGCTATTGATTTTCATTTGACATTGTAATAGAAAATACACTTTGTTCGACATGGGATGGTGGTCACCAAGACAAACAAAGATAGGAGAGATGGTGTCGACTTCTCTGGAGAAATGTTTCAATTTTTTATCAAATCATATACCTACTAATCAAGTGCATTTCCACTACTTTTTTAGAATTTTCTCTTCCAAAATAAAGTTATAGTATTCATGAGTCCTTAACTATGAATTACTGATATTATTTTATTTTGATTTAGCAATGATATTTAGGTTATAGTTTTTTGAGAGAGAAAAATGATTGTATATAATGTTAGAAAGTACTCACCCATTATGAATGTTAGTCTTTTTTTTTTATTGTGACAGGGCTCAAACTCACAACCTCACACCTGCCAGGCAGACACTTACACAACTAAACTAAATCCCTGGCCCTATTTTCTGAGACAGGGTCTCACTATGCAGTTCAGGCTGGCCTTGAACTCACTTTGTAGCCCAGGCTGGTCTCAAACTGACAATGCTCCTCCTATCTCAGCCTCCCGAATGCTCAGATTAAAGACATGCACCACCACTCCCAGCTATGTCAATTTTAAGTGTATGCTGATAGTTTCATTCTTTTACAGGAAAGAAAAATCTAGGAATTTATTCCCAGAAATAATCAAAGATATGAATATAGAAATATACATATATATGTACTATGTATCATATATATTGATATTCATTGCCATTTTAAATAATACTAAACAAATCTTAATTGGTAACATTTCAACAATAAGATTTAGATTAAATGGTATATGGCACAATCATATAAGTGAACAATTTAGATATGTTGAACTTTCAATAACATCGTTGTCCACAGTATATCTTCCATGAATTTAAAGATGAATGCACTTTTATCAAATATACATAATATGTATACATGGATGTATCTTTTGCATATATCTACATGGTTTTCATATATTTGGTGCAAAATTAAACACATTGTTAACTACACCATAAATCATCCAGAAATATGGTCACAGTTATTTTTACATGCTTTTATAGTTTTATACACTTCCTAATTTTTTCACATGAGTAAACTGTTAATGTTATTTAAAATTTTTGAATGTAACTCAGTTTTATCTTGTTCTTCTTAAGTAAAACACTTATTATAAATTTTATAGGAAAAAGCATCAACCTTACAAACCATTTTGATGCAGAACAAACAAAATGAATTAGGAAATACCGTATTAAAATATTTGATTATTTTCACTTCCATGATAGATTTTAACAATCAATGAATGTAGCTGCCAGAGTAGCCAACAATATCAATGGAGTCATGAACTGTCAAACGATGGTGAGGTTTAATGGATTGGAGTACATCTCATCAATCAGAATACTGCATATTGTAACTTGCAATTGCATTTCATTGATGATTGGTTCATGTAACAAGGGAAATGCTGATAGAATTCAATAATGACTTACTGTACAACTTCACTATGAGGGAGGTCCTCCACAAATGAACAGAAACAAAACAAAA
>RJWM01031014.1:0-22870 GCA_004363535.1 Dasyprocta punctata
TTTTTTTTTTAATGCAAAATTGTGCTCAGAGGCCCATCTCTGCCCATTTGTTTAGATCATCCTTATGTGAACACCATGTCCTCACTGCTTGGTGTATTAGGAATTAAGGTAGAAGGTGAGAGAGTCCTAGGAGTTCTGCTAGAAAAGATCTATGGCCCTCTGCGACTTGCTTGAGACAATAACCACTCCCCCCAACACACACACACACACACACACACACACACACACACAAAGGGACTAAATTTCTAGCCAGTGGACTAGTCAGAGCTACAGAATACTCTGGTGGCTTCAGGACAGTTCGTACACCTTCTGGTTCAACCATTCCCTCCTGAGGTCTTCGACTATAAAGTGAAATTTTAATAAATGCTGGTGGTTGAGCCTGAGAGGGCTCCAGAAATTTACCTGAAGAAGCCCAATTAGCTCCTGGCAGAGATGGAAGTAGCCAGCACATTTCCTAATGCAAGGTTCTATCTTGCAGGCTGTAAGTGGGTTTGTGCTTCAATGTTCCTGTTGCCACCCTGCTGACTCTAGATCCAACAGACATATGCCCAAACAAAAAAAATCCCCAAGCATTTGTTTCTAGAATATCACCACAGTCCTCTGAACACAACTGACCCAAAGACATTTAATAAGGGTTTTTGCATCCCACCACCATCTCCCATCCTCTACAAGCCAAATCTTTAAAACAGAATTCTCTATACTCAACACCAATTGTCTGCTTTGTGGAATCCTTAGACTTTTGACCAAATTGATCCTATGTTTACCACACATGTTTGCAAATGTTTCTACCTGTTTTGATGCCTCAAAAAGTCCTGCAAAGAGCTCCACTGTATAATTAAAAAGTATCCTTCTAAGGGAAAGTTTTAAAGATTATATCTAACCCTGTACTTTCAGTAATCACATCTAGCTTTATTGCCCTAGCTCACAAGACATTCACTTGCTATAACTATTAGCCAAAGTAAGAGTTTCCCTCATTAGCCCATTATATGAACATGTGTTCTCCAATTTCTGGGTTTATTTTCTTTTTATTTTAAAAATAAAACAAAGGATAAAAAAATACAGAATTTTTTTAAAAAATAGGAAATTAACACCAGTTAATATATTGCATGTTGTTATCTTGAAGGTAGTTGTTCAGATTATAAGATTTAGGCATAAAAAATGATCAAACAATCTGGCAGTGAAAGCATGAACTGCTGTTTTTGATGAACAGAGATTAGTAGTATAATTATCTATCTTGTGTATGTTTACATCCACACATATACATATATGTATACATATGTATATATATACATATATATATATATATATATATATATAATCTTTTCCCTTCTTTATTTTCTCCTTTCTCCATTCCAGTTGTTTTGTGTTTATTAACATTCATGTTGAGTTCTGCTGTTTCCCACCTGCTAGTATGCTAATACAACTGATCATTTTAAAGTCATAAGTCAAAGGCATCTTAATCCCTTTGCGGTTGACTTTCCTTCTTTGTTAAAAAATGAATGAGTTTGCCTAAAATATCTCAGCTAGAAATCCAAGTCTGGCTTCTTTTTCAAATCTAGAGTTCTTCCCACAAATTCATGCTGCCTTACCAGATCTAGATGGCTGAACCCTAAAACATATTTAATATTTTTAAAAGTCAAAAGATATTTTCTCCTATAATATTTCCCCTATTTTACTAAAAAATATCTTCAGATTAATGAAGTCAGCTATTGGTCTCTTCCAAAAAACCTTATTCTGCCTTTTGCATGTTTTGTGCTGATTGCATTGAGATCCACACACGCTGTCCTGGCAGTAGCTGGACCACCCTGGGAGAGGTCCTTATCGGAGAGGAACTGACATCAGCTCTGCCCTTGATGTTCAAGCAGTTCTTCCCTTCTTTCTTCCTTCCTACCTCTCCCCCACCTCTCTCACTGTAACATCTTTTTCTAGGTGACACTTGTGACAAAGTTCTGGGAGCTGGACTTACCTTGCTTGCATCATTCTAATTCCAGGCCAATGGTATAACTGAAGGCAATGTGTGGGATAGCCTGAAATCTCACTGTCGACCACGGGAATCTCCAGAGACTCCTGCAGAGCACAACTCTGCCTAAATCTTGTTCTCTCTACTTGACCTAGCTGAGTTTCTTACCCTGATGTTGACTCTAGGGATGCCTGTTGGCCAGAGGTTGATGGGCTCACCCAAACTGGTTGGGTATAAGGTGACTACCAGAGAATATCTAACTTCACTATAATCCCAACTGCATGCTCAATAATTCTCCCATCAGTGCCAAGGTAGTTGGCAAGTGTCATGACAACAACCAGAAAACCAAAAAAAGGAATAAAGTAGAACCCAAATTCCCAGAAAATTTCTGCTCTCGTCCAGAAAAGACATGAATGTTTCCCCCTTAAATTAGCCTTGTTTCTTACCTCATTTCTTTTATATCTCTAAGCTTCCAAACCTCAACATGCCGAGAAGTTGGTTCATGGGTTTTATCTCCCGTTTCTCCTTTTCTTGGCCAAGCATAAGTTTCCTTTCCTACTCAGTTGGTACTCAGGCTTGTTGCTGACTTCACAATTTTGAGAGAAAAAGGACCCAGTTTGGCATCAGATATTGGTAACACCAAGTTATCCTACATCCTACACTAACACCGTCTAGATTCAGGGCTACAACAGATACCTGGGATGCCTGCACAGTGCACAATGCTATTTCCTCTTGGAACCATCTCTTTCCCATTTCAACAGTAAGCTCCTCAGAGCCACACTTACATCACACAATAGTGACTCCCAGGCATTAGCTGGATTAAGCAGACCTGGCCTGACCTAAGAAGGATCAATCAGGCCCTCTCTACGGACTTGGAGTCATCAGCACGTTAGTGGATGGCAGGAAATACAACATGGAAAGTTAAGTACGGGTGGCTGTGTTGTATCAATTGCCTAGGCGAGCAGCGGAAAATGACCCACATGCATAGAAACAGATGGGAGATATCTGGCAATTCGCCACACTCCATTTCTTGTCACTTTCTAAAGCCTGGCTGATTTAACCTTAGTCTCTTCAACATTCCCGCTATTTTCTAAAAAAAAAAAATTAAAGTTAATTTGCCTGACACTAGAGAGTCATAACTCACAGAGCTGGTTAAGTTTAAGCATACTCTTCCTCTTTATCTCTGATTTCTCATTCTCTTGAATTCCTGTCTTCTTGCCAATGTGTGGAGTAGAAATCTTACAGGAAATTGATTTTTGTCCATTTGTCCATCCCTGCCTCCATCTCTCTCCACCTCCAAGCCATATCTTTGTTTAAAAAATATTGTTCTACTGTGAACCACAACTCCCATTTTTTTCTACAAATAAACTTTCCTACATGTTTCACAGAGAAATTATTATCTCTGAACTTTCTTGCTCTAACTGAAATGCAAGATGCTAATTTCTTGATCTCTCGAAAAGAATCTGCCCAGTCTCTCAGAAGATCTCAAAATTTGGGATGGAACTCAGTAGCAGCATTATGGTTCTTCTCTGTCCACTGACAGGTCATGGGTCTTCAACCACTTTCTTAAGTGCCTCTTACACCTGTCACTGTCATTCTTATCTTATGAAAGAATTCTGGGAATCCCAGAATCCCAGATGTACACAGGATATGATCATAATCTTTGATTGAACTCCTCCATCCTGGGTATACTGAGCATCCTGTCAGTGTCCCATTCTCTGTGCCAGTCTGTTTTTCCCCATTTGTTCCCATGGCCTTTGTTTATCACACATGAATATACATTTGTGGCAAACACTGTTGGTTGCCTGCCCTTTGGGCACTTATCTCCCTCATTTTTGTTTCAATGGAAGCTGAACATATCTAGTACTTAATTACCCACATAACTAGCTTGAGGTGATCAAGGAGACATAAAAATGTGGAAGACTGTTCCTTAACTGATAATCAGAGAGTGTCCAGTGAAGAGTACTGAATTCTGTCTGTTCCTGCTTTTTGATTCCCTTCTGTTAGGATGATACATACAGCGCTACTGCAATCATCTTGTTCCTCTGAATGGTAGATGACACCTCCAGATTGCAGAAAAGGTAGACATTGCTGAGCTGCTGAATCAACAGTGCAGCTAGCTGCCTTTGGGTATTTTTATTTTGTGAAAAAAGTACACTCAAGTCTTTGTCACTTTTAGATCAGAATTTGTGTTTTGTTGTATTCCTGAAGCTTACCATGGTGCCAAGAATGCAATAGATACTCATTAAATGGAAGAAAGGATGGGAAGAAATGGAAACCAGGTTTATTAGGTCAAAATTTACCTACTCTCTTTCATCCCTCTTTATGACTAAGGATGCCGAGATAAGAGTAACTCATTTTCAGGGTTTGCAGGGACAGTCAATTGCCAGCTTGTACAACATCCAGTTCCAGACCCCTCTGGAGTTATCCCCAGAAGTCCCCAAAAATATGATTGCCTTGGTTTCAGGAAAAGCAGATCCTTTCAGGCCATCTCATGATAAGATCGCTACCCCCAGCCAAGAACAAGTACCCCTCATGGAAACCAAGGGACCCCTACCCACCCAAGTGAGAACAATCCTCTGTCTCATGGGAAGTGAATCGCTCCTTGAACCCTATGGATTCCTTCAGAGCTATGGAAAACAGAGCCCAGATAATGGCTCACGTCAGTGGATGCCCAAGCTGTCCTCCGGTGATTGAGCAGCCCAGTCTGAGCCTGTGATGCTTAAGTTTAATTATGTCAACTTGATGGGCTTGGGAGTCACTGAGTGGAGCTTAAAGCACACTTCTGGGTGTGTCTGGGTGGGTCACGGAGGACACTATCTGGCTGCCTGCCCCTCCCTCTCTGGTGCTGTTCCTCTGCTCTGCCTCCCAGAAAACAAACCTCTCCTCCTTTCAGTTGTGGTGTTGGGTGAGCTGACTAATGCAGACTCCAGCAGCAAAGGGACTCCTCCAGGTACTCCAGCTACAGTCTTCTCCTGCTCTCCTCATTCTCTGACTCTGCCTAAGAACTCTTTTGTGCTTCACACTTACACACCCTGAAATTCTTTTTCCCTGCTGAGTCAAAATCCTACTCAGTGGGCCAAGCTGTGGTCCTTATCTCCATTTTAGGGAAGCTCCTCCAAATATACCCAGTGATAATTTCAAGGAACCACAGATTTGTACTGACTCACAAAACCATAAGTTCATATGGATTCCTAGAAGTACACATTCATATATCTCTAGTTCCAGTCTAACTCCACAAGACCTCCCTAGTTTCTTCATCTGTAGCTCTTTCTCCAACAAAGAATCAGTGTCATTATCTACAAGGTATTCACTTCCTAGAATTCACATTAAATGGTATGGGGTACCATCTCCCCTTGTGTTTGCTGAATTTAATTCTTTTTAAGCACATGGAAAATAGTACTTGTAAATGTAAGAACAACTAAAAGGCACACTCAAATAGGTGTTCTCTTTCCTATTTCTCTGATCTAACTTCCAATCTCCATCCTATCAATGTTACCTTTTCCCATAATGATCTCATTCATTCCAAGTTTATAATTCTTTTTTATTTTGGGTGCAGATGAAAAGACACAAGTATGTTTTCCTGTTCCTGTTTCTTGTTCCTTGCTACATGAAAACTAGCTAATTCATGAAAAATTCTATTTTAAAATAAACTTAAATCTAAACAAAGACACAATCTCATTCAACTTCAGGTAAATGCACAAAGAAATGAAAAACTTCTAAAATTAAAATGAATTATTGACTTAACCTTTTTTTTTCCATAAACATTCTGCTGTTGATTATGAGTACCTAAAAGACCCTACCATTCAACCTACATGGAAGCATAAGATGGCAGTAGGCATCTGAGCGCCAGCCTGCTTTATCAATTCACTTTCTCAGTAAAGAATGGTTTATCTTCAAGCTTAACACCTTTGCCTGGTCAGTAAATATAAGGGTTCAGGCTAAGAGGATCTGTGACATCACTCATCTGCAGCATTCCAAAAGGCTTTGTTCCCATGGTACTGAGGCCCTAGTATTCCTCACCACTGAAAAATCACAGCGTTAGATACAGCAATTGCTCCTGTCTTGGACCTCCTTGGACAAGTTTGAAAATGAGTAACAAGGCCCGAACAACAAAGGGGAAGACATTGAAAACTATAGAGACTGTTGGACATGGTTCAAAGATGGGTGGCAAGGTCCGCACACCGAAAGGGAACACTTTGAAAGTTGGAGACCCAACGAACATGCGGAGGGCTGTCATGACCAACCTGGTAGAGGAGAGGAGGAACAAGCTTTACGTTGAAAAACTTGAGAAGGTTTTAAATATCCGGCTCAGGGAGATTGAGAGAGAAAAGGCAGCCCTGGATAAGTTTTTAGCAAAACTTTATCGGACAACTGGTTATTTTCCTGATATGCAGTTCTGGTGACTGATGCCACAGTGGATAAGTAATTCATCTAAAAAGTTCAACTCAGAAAACATCTACTACTCTTCTGTTACTCAAGCATGATATATTTTGAGCCTCTCATGATATGACTTGCGAAGCAAACGCAGCCCATTTCTTGAAAGCTCTTGGAATTAGATTGCATAGCTTCATTACTTATATATGCTCTGCAATTAAATGTGGATTCCAAATCAAACTGTGCCCAATATTACTCTTTGTTACTAGGCACATTGTCTAAAACACACCTAACATTAATATGCGGTTGCTTATATTTCCCAGTTATAAAATAAGAATAGTATTTAACCCAGAAAATTATTGTCACATCTTCCTATGATGTCACATACAAATCTGTCAGCACAACAAACAACACATAATAGGTTCTAATTATGTGCAGTTGATACGATTGTTATTTCTGGTAATAGACAACAAGTAGAGCTTCTAGATTAATACACAGCTTTGTGGGTGATCTCAGCACTCACAGTGTGAATCATTACCTTTGGGTCTGATGTCCCAAGTCACTAGATCTCACTCACCAGTAACAAAAATCTGTCTTCCCAAAAATAATTTAAAATTAGATTGATATAGATGTGCATGTATTGCTTGCATTGTGGATGGCACCACAATGCATATATTGCTTGCTTGCATTACAGAGAAGCACCATTTTGTGCAGGGATGCTTGCCCACTTTTATTGATTTTTAAAGGGAGGTTGTGTGTGTGTGTAACCAACTTTCAGTGGCCAATTTCCATTGAATATCATTTCTAGATATGATACAATTTTCCAATTACTCATCAAATCAGGTGATGAATTCATAGGTTTCTATGCTAAAAACATTAGTATTTCTACATAAAACTTTGAATTAAGTGAAAATATATTTTGTGATAATTTCTATAAACTATAAGGCTAAATCACATTAATACTATTTATTTTTAGAGGACAACAACATGGCCATATTATATAACAATGACTTCAGCTTTGAGGATCCTTGTCAAAATTTAATATATCACTTTATATCTTTATTCTTTTTTGTAAATCTCTTATACTAATGTATTACCTAAAACTTTAATGAAAGAGAAATAAGAATTAGGTGTTACTCTTATCAAACACTGAAGAAACACTATTTTTACTAGTGAGAAAAAAATTATTTTTCTTCGGGTATTTTTTTTTTTATGACGGGGTCTCACTTTGTAGTGTAGGCTGGCCTTGAATTCACTACATAACCTAGGGTGGCCTTGAACTTGTGGCAATCCTCCTGCCTCAAACTCCTAAGGACTGGGATTGCAGGTGTGCCCCACCACACCCAACTGAGAAAAAAATTCTTATGGGGAAAACACCTAATTTAAAAATTATGTCCATAAGGAGTCTCAGTCTCAGTACTATATCCCTATATTGCTCCCTAAGCAAGTTTTCCACTATAGATGAAGGACGTATGCCTTTCAGCTCAGTGTGCCATGAAACTCAAGGGTGGCACATTTATATTAGCACATCAAGAACAATAAAGTCTTGTAGTAGTAGAGTTTAAAAATCCACATGTTGAAGTATGAGCTCTTAAAATAACTTCCCTTTTTTATTACAAAGAGTATTTATGAACAGAGCAATGCATGGTAAGTCAGCACATCTACCTCTTTACCAGCTATTTGAAAATTGCAAAGCATCATAAAACAGTGGATAACAAACGTTTGCTAAGGGGCTATGACATGGCTACCAAAGGTGTCTCCTGCAGAACTTTTATTTGTTCCAGATATTACACTAACCTGTGGACATATCTACTAACCTGTTGGTCTCAGGATCCCTTTATACTCTGAAAAATTTGAGAATTTCAAAGTACTTCTGTTAATGTGGATTATATCTGTTGATGTCTATTGTATTAAAATCAAAACTATATTTCTTGATAAAGCATAGGCATATAAAAAAAGCAGATAGGTTTATACCTGAGTCCATCGCAACTCACCAGCCTCCCTCTGCGCATCTCTAATTAGGGACTTCTGTTTTAGGCATGATGGAGGACCAACTGTATCCCAAAGGGAAGGGCCTGTTGCCTACTGGATACAAACAGCACACTTATTTTCTTAAAGCTACATCAACTCCAGAACTTGAAAATCAGTGAATTGGTAGCATGATAACTTTAAGAAATCTAGCTATCCCATGGACTTAAATGATTCTTGCCCTGATTCAGTGGACCAGCTGTCTTCTCCATTCCCATCTTTAGGAAACTCAGTGAAGAAAACTTGCTAACTGTGGGAGACAAAAGTTGTACTTAAGTCAAACTCTAGATGAGCCCAGAAAGTATTAATGTCTTAGCCGTAGCTACCAGAATCTGAGGCAAAGCTTTTACATGAGCCTGTTCATTAGAAGTTGCAATTGCCCAGTAGCAAGAGTGACAGAAAGGGAAAGAAGGAGACGCATCACCAGTCAAGCATAACTTCACAGAAACCCATGTCTGTTGCTGTGACACAGGAGATGTCTCTGAAGAGGCCAAAGGAAAGGTATCTTGGCAACCTCTAGTGGGGCTCAGGAGGAAGGTTATGGGATTTGCCAGCTGTCTTCTGCCTTCTGTGCCTTCTTGGTCACAAGTTTTTGATGGGACAGTAACTCACTCATGCTTTTGGTTTATGTTATTTAACTATTCCAGGTACATACCAAGTAAGCCAAAGGTTCTGGGGTCTGGTTGGGTCTGACTTTGCTTTGGAAAACTTTGGAAACAGTATGGCTGCTGCTATGATGGCATGGGAGGATGAAATGAGATCAAGTATTTGGACTGAGGCTACAACAGCAGTGGCCCCTGAGAAAACTGGGGGAAATGGACAAGCTGAGTGTGGGAAAATGTCACTGTGTTAAAAAGAATTTATGCATATATCTGGTGTTCAAAAAATGCACTGACAACATTTTGTGCCACATTTTACATCTACACATTTCCTAGCCATTCTAAAACCACAGGGATGAGCAGATTAGGATGAAATAGCCAAACCAGCATTGTTATCTTTCTGTCCTCCTTCCAAAGCCACCCTACTTGACTCAATTCATTCAGAAAAAGAATTGTGTTAAGCTTATTTATTGCCAAGTGAAAGAAATTATTTCCTTTAATTATTTGTTATCTTTTGTGGCATGGTAAAACTAGTACAGATTAAACTACTGTTGAATTTCATGAAATCTTAAGAACAGAAAAAATAATAGCAATTATAATTAGTGGCCAGGAGATTGTCTGCTAAATTGGTGGTCCCTGGGGCATCTTTATTTTAATGGATGATTCTTAATAGTGCTATGTTGTGTAACATAGAAACAAGGGTTCAGAAATTCCCAGATGTCACAATGCAGCAAAATTTCAAGGCTTTTTCCTACTAGAGTACAGAACAAGTCAACTACACAGAACTTTTTATAGATTCTAGGATTCCAGCTAGTATATCTGCTTTAAGCATTGCTCTTACCTTCAGCAGATGTGAAACTTTTTTTTAAAAAATTACTCCTTCAAAATACAATAGCATTCAAATCGGGACTTTTTCAAGAATGCCAATTATCTACCATCCCATTTTGTTTTAGTGTGTGCCATCTTTAAAGACCTGAATTTTGAACGTAAGTTTATCTACCACTTACCACTTCACGTTCTTCAATGGCAAAGAAGAGGAGTAGTCAAATGGCTACTCCCATGAGGGCTTTTTTACCAGAATACTTGGAGGCGTATGTCATTTTATCTCATTCTATACAACCACTGCCTGAACATTTCCTGTCTTCCTACTGCTTGAGTCAATCCTGGCCCCTCTGTATGCTTCAGTAAGACCCTTTATCAGAGCAATTGTTTGTCATGCATAAAAGCACACTATCTGGCACATGTGATGCGAAACAGCTCTCTCCAGCATGCCACTAGCTCAAAGTTTATTAGTAATGCAAAGACGATAGTCTGCAGGCCCACAGCCTCAGAAGGAAGAAAAACCATCTGAAGAATGAGCTGTAACAGTTCCAAGGCTGGAGGCCCAGTGTGGTCAAGATTAACTCTAGTGATCCGTGGGTTCCTGAGGAAACCTCCCAGTTGCACCAACTCCACCCTCACAAAACAATATTCCCAAACCAGGAAGCCGTGGTGACTGACAGCTAATATCAGAGATGCCTTCCTATGAGTCAAGGGTTTGTGTTTTTCAAAGCAGAAGTGTTTTTCAAGACAAGTGCTACTAATATTCCCTATTGGGTTTATTAGGATTGGAATCTTTTATTATCTTTTCAAGGTGCAAAGAAATGAACAACCTAAGTGTTCTTGGGTGAAATAGAGGAGGAAATTGAGAATGAGGCAGGTCAGTCCTACCAGGCAGAGAGTGGGATGAGATTTCTGAATCATCCATGGTGGGTGTTGGGAGAGGCAGAGCACTGACCAGTTCCACCCTCACTGCCTTGCTCAGGATCATCACACGATGTGATTTCACATTGCTTTTCACCCCATGAAATCCCATTCTGTCCACAAATTGCAGTAGTCTCACTTAAAATGCATAACCACAGCTTATGTTTTAATTGTACAAAGGCAGATCAAAAATGATAACGCATTTAAATAAAGAACTGTATTACAGTAAAAGACATGTTGTCATTAATCTTCCTCAAAAATACTTATCCCTTTGTTCTTGCCATTTTCAGGAACAGTTCTGAAAGTCTCCTCTCTTGAAGGTTTTGTGAGGCGTGATAAAAAATCCAAAAATAAAATGGGCTCGTATAAGCATTACAGTGCATCCTTATCCACCTTACTCACGGGATCTGGCACCATATGACTGCTGGCTCTTCCCTAAAGTCAAAATGACCATGAAAGGCAAATGTTTTGAATATATTTAGGACATTGAAGCAATCACAACAGTGCAACTAAAAACACTCATCATATGGTGTTACAAGTAATTTGTTACTAAGACAAAGTCTTCAGCATACACTCCTGCTTGGTTAACAACTATAATGAGAACTTTTAATGAGAATACAAAATTTTTAGATAAAAAAGAGGCTGAATAACAGCTAGTATTCCAGGCACACAACCCTCTGCCTTCCTCACTTGTGTCTATGAGATCACACTCAAACTCCACTCCATGCTCTGCAAACTCTTTCCAGGTCTGAGCTCTATGATTTTTCAGTATCATTTCTTGTTGCCCCTCCATTTGTAGCTTTTGGCTGCAGCCATGCCAAATGCATTCTATTTTCCCCAAAAGCCCAGAAGAATCTCTTTTTCCACTTTCTATTTTAAAATACTTCACTTAATTATACTCTGATGAAGTGCTCTCGTTTCCAGTAAGTAGGACTTCCCTAACATGTTGCCCCCTATTGCATCATCTCACTTACATAAGGCCTTTCTGTCCTTGGAGAGCTAGTAGGGGAACAGGACATGTGAGAAGGTTTCAGAGTAGCCTTTTTTACTTTCTGTGTCCCCAATACCTGTTACATGACCCTGCAAAATAACTTGCTTAACTTGCTGAGTATTTAGAGATAACAAGTTGCCCTAACATTGGTTTCTCTAAAGTATTCTACTTGCATCATCAAAACAGGTATTAAACAATAAATGTTAAATAACAGGTTGCAAATAATTGCATGGTTGGACTATTCCTACTTTGATTTTTCCAATGTCTTTTCCTGGAATGACAAACTCAGAAATTTGTTCCTGCTAGTTCTTTGGGTGTCCACGCTGCTTCAAATCGTAGGTGTCACTTGGCTTTCTCTGTGCTTCCTGATTTAACACCAACAACATTTGTAGCAAGCAGTGGACTGTGATTTGATATGACTTCAATGAACTGTGTATGATTGCATGTATACCTAATGCTGCTCAATTTGCTCGAATTCTGTAGCCTATCTGACAACTTTTATACTACTTTCCCTTTGTGCCTAGTGAAGAATTATTTCCATCTGAATAGAAAGGAAAAATATTTTACTTAAAAAAAACTCTCAGCCCAGTATATGTGGTATCAATTAGTAAGAGTAACTTTTTAAGGAAATTTTATTTTAGCAGCTTGTAAAACTCAATGAATAAGAGTATTGACATTGAGCAAGACTGTTATCTGCTCTCCTGTTAGAAAATATTTCAATACTCTCTCATAATGTGATTGTTTCAAAGCAAATTATAATATTTCCAGTTCTATCTTTTCCTTCTATGTATAAAATAGTAATAGCAGAATTTAAGTTTTTAAAAAGCAGTGATTACTTTCAGAATGTATTAAATTGCAGCTCATTTTCTATCTCCGTGGCATATTTCCTTTTTTACTGATGAGATTGCAATAAACTACACAAGTAAGTGATGGAATAACATTTTTAGAAAGGATTTCTGTGCTATAATAAAAGTTGATTTTAAGCCCCAGGTTAGAAAGAAAGGCTATGACCAAGATACAACAACAAAAGCAAAATCAACACAATAAAACCTATAACCTCATCAATGCAAGTGTTTGCACATACTGAGTTGCGTTCATAGTACTCGAGTAGAAAATTATTTTGATATCTACCACTTTAAGATTGGGAATACAAGCAAGGCAAGTGTGTTCACTATTTGCACACATTTTCCAAGACTGTTAACTTCAAAATCCTTTGCGTTTTCATTTCCCAAAAGCCTATTTATAGGCCTGTGTTGAAAATGTCTCTCAAAGCTGTGAAAATGTTTCACTCATTAATACCTGATCAAGCTTGAATCTAAGATATCACAGTGCTCACACTTCTCTCCCTCTTTTCCCTCAGTCACTTATCCCTGAACTACTACCCACAAATTAGTGAAACCCATGTTCAGCCCTGGGTTGAGGTCTTTGTTCTGGTTAGCCATCATTCTAACTGGATTGAGGATCCCCATGGCTCCCCACAATTACAAATATGTCTTAGTGTCTTTATTCTTGCCATGGGTTGCACTGGAAGTGGCATGTTATGGTTGATACATTATGTCAATTTAAGAAATCTTGAGGCTTAACCAAGTGACTCAGGACTCTGTATCCTGGAGTGTAAGGGACAAGCCATTACTGTTCTAAGATGTTGTTCACTATATCAATTTGAGAACCTTAGAAGTTAACTAAGTGATTCAACAGGTGGCCAAGGTCTTTACTTTGTAACATCTTCAGCCTGTGCAAGAGGAGGGCAGCCAGAAGGTGTGAGTGCCATACCCACCCAAGGAGCATAGCCTGCTTACAATATAGGGGAAGAAAAAAGCCTTGCTCCTCCCTTCTGCTCTTGTTATTTTACTTTTGCCGCCTTGAATTGGTGCATCTATACTATGCCACCCTGCCTTGGAACCAGCTGATTATGGACTGAAACCTCCACAGACTGTGAGCTATATAAACCTTTCCTTCCTTCATTTTGGGTGTCAGGTATTTTGTCTCAGTAATGAAAGAAAATAACCAAGAAATGGTAGATTGGAATTGCTTGTTGGAATTCCAATAATTTTACATGGAACTGCAAATACAAACTCCACCAGACCATGATGAGGTCCAGGAGGGGCTATTCTATACCAGTTCAGCAGTGTTCTGAGGTGGACCTTTGGTGGGTGATTGGGTCACAAGGGCTCTGACCTCATGAATGGATTAATCTATTTATAAAGTTGAAGAGTTTCAGGGGAGGGACTTTGTTATAAAAACAAGCTCTTCTTTGGCTTCTGGCTTACTTTAAATTGAGAAGATTTGCTGCACCTTGAATTCTATGCTATGATGTTCCGTCTTGAGACAGTCCCATGAGTATGGGGACAGACCATGGACTAAAACCCAAGAAACCATGAGGAAAAATAAAACTTCCCTCCTTATAAGTTGATTTTCTTGGCTATTTTATCACAACCATGCAAAGTTATCTTACACATGTTGTAAAGTCATGTCCCTTCCAAGCATGGCCCACATCCAGTGATTGATCTGTGGGGGAATGAACAGTCCTGGCTATCTCAATCCAGCTTGGGACATCCCTGAAGGACTGTCTAGTTACACAGCTCTCCTGAAAGGTCAGCTGAGGTTGTGTCATAAACAGACCTTCTCCTGCACATGGACTTGGTATCAACCCTTCCCTCCCATCATTTTGATTCCAAAGGTAATTCTTAATAAATTTCCAGGATGTTTGACTCCATCTCAAGTTCTGCCTCCCAGGGAACCCAAACTACACAGTGGCTCATCACCTGGGCTTCCTGAAATAACAGAAAAGTATGTGAGTGTGTTAGGATTTGTAGGTTTTCATATGTAATGTCAAATGTAGCTGCTTTCCTTTTATTTGGAATGTTAGGAATGCTTTGCTGACAGTGATTATCGATCAGAAAGCCTTGAGTAGTAATTTGCTTCTCATTCATTTTCCATTTACAATATTTAAATATAGTTTTAGAGACTTATTTTTAAATCTTCACTCTAAACTTTGAATATATAATAGAAATATTCCCGAATTATCAAGCACTTTTTGAAAGCAATCTCTCAGACAATGTCCCATGATGGCCTCAAGTTAATTTCACTTTATGACTTTTGTGCCGAATGGGAATGGCTAAAGTGATTCAGAGTGACCAATGCTAAAGTCTTTTGCTGTTAAGAATGGTGTTCTGCTTTGGATCTTCCAGCTGATACAATTATCCATGGTGAAAAGTGTGTGATATTGGTAATATAAACTTCACCCTCAGGTCTTTCCACAGATGCCACCACTATTCCCTCTTTCTCTCCTGGCAATTTTTACTTCAAATTCCTTAAATAGAACTTGGCTTGTGACAAGGCCTGGCATAAAAGGAGGACCTGAATCCATGTCCAGGTCTTGAACTGGCAGGCCTTTCTTTCACCTGGTGTCCACCCTTGTCTAGCCAGTGGGTTATGTGACATTAAATGTGATCACCTAAAGCTGCCCCTTAATCATGGGCTATAAGTAGGGCAGTTACTGACAGACAGGTCCAACAGTGTGAGCAAATGTGCAACATGGCTTCCATTTTCATCATAATCCAACTTGGAACTTGGCCTGAATTTTTGAAGCATTCTTCCCTTTGACTATATACTGTGGCCAAATTGTACTAGTAGAAGATGGCTTCAAATGAGAAATGTAGTATGTTTTGAGGCATACCAATAATCGTTTCAATAAAAAATTTTACTACTTCCATGTTATTTCTCCCAGTATAATACCAAAATGATTTAGAAGAGGGAAGGAAACAAGAACATCTTTTAATGTTTAAAGTAATAAAATCTCAGAAATTTTTATTGAATTCGTGGTGCCCTCAGCAGAGGAAAGTATATAAATAGGCTTTGCATTCTCTGTATAAAACAGTCTATGTCCCATAAGTGAAAGAAATCAGAATATTTTCTAATGCTTTATAATTAAGGGCAAAATTGATGGTACAATGATATCTAAAATTCACATATTAACTCCTGGAATTCTGACTTAAAAATCCTAAAATGCTCAAATCAGAAAGATGTAGGAAGAGCAAACTATACTTTAAAGCAACTGGTGGAGAACAGCTATGCAAATATATAACAATGCAAGGGTCTGTTACCTTGTGATAATGCCTGTTTCTAGGCAGAGAATAGGAAAAAGAGAAGACATAAAATATCTGCTTTGAGCTCATTTCAATTCTGCATAAATATTATGTGTCTTTAGGAATACTTGATAAGAGTTCTCTATAGCATTGGGCCCATACAACATTAAATCAATTATGCTTCTCAGAAAATATTATCTATCATTACAGTTATAGGCCTTTCCAGTTTTGAATATTTCTCACTTTATATAACAAATGTGTTTTAGGAAAACTGGCTGTACAAAAAATTCCATGTTCTTTTCTGTAATAAATCCTACAATGGACAATCTTCTCATAAGAGAAGGGATGGGGAAAGCTTCCAGAGTTGGAATACAGCTTTTCTGGTAATAGTGAATTAACATAGAAGTGAGATATAGGGCAGAAGGGACATGGTAGTCCTGGTAGTGCTTTTGTTATATCTTCCCTTAAACCAGGATCTTCAACTACCTCATTGCTTCTCCTCTCCAGAGATAATTGTTTTTTATGTTTTTTAAAGCACTGTGGTGGTGAGGAGGTTGACTCCAGGGCCTTACACATGTTAGGCAAGAGCTTTACCACTGAGCTAGATTCCTTTTTACTTGGTTTTTTAAAATTTTAAGATAAGGTCTTGCTAAGTTGCCCAGGCTGGCCTCGAATTTGCAATCTTCCTGCCTCAGGCCCACAAGTAGCTGAGATTCTAGATATTTGCTACCATGACCAATAAAAGGCAGTTATTTCTTTTGCTCATAGATTCATCAGCACGCAGTGCAGCTCTAGAAATCCTGTATGTTCCACCAGAAGGATGGTCTTTCTCCTGTCTTTTCACTGCCTTTTAGCTGAAGCTATCATTTCTTAGCTCAGTTACTGTCAAGGCTCCCGATTAATCATACTGATGCTGACAGGATGATCCAGCAACATAAAGACCCTTCATGATACAGTCCGGTTGTATTCAGGGTTTGCAAGGAGAATAATTAAATACAGGACACAGAATTTATAGTATTATTTTATGATAGTCACTCAAAGAGTCAAATGCAAAAGAAAGAGTGCAGGAACTCTGTCCACACACTAAGACCCAGAGAATCCAGCAGAGGACTTGGATTCCACAACGATATCCTGCATGAGTCCAGCTGAAGACCTAGAGCCCATGACAATACCCTCAATGAGTGCAACTGGAGGCCTAGAGCCCACAACAATGTCTCATGCAAGTCTGTTTCACAGATCTGTGCCAGGAAGGCCCAAAAGTCAGTGGTGGAAACTAGAAAGTCTGTGCCAGTGGGATGAAGGTTCTGTTCCAGTAGGTTGAAGGTTCTGCTCTGGTGCCAGGAAGTGACACTCAAAGTTAGGACAAAAGCTCCCCCAAAAAGTACTACAGCCATCCTCAGCAACAATGAGGTCCCGAGCTCCTCTGACGATGAGAACAGCTGAGTTCATATCAGGAAGCCAGCATGACAAGCTTGCCTGGGAAGTTGAACAGCCTACCATCTTCCCCTCCAGATCCAGGAAACAATGCTCAAAGTAAGGACCAGAATTCCTCCAATGTGAACCTTAGCCATTCTCAGGGACAAGATCCTGAGCTCCTCTGAAGATGAGAACTGTCAAGTTCATATCAAGAAAGAAGCTCAAAAAGCTTCTCCAAGAGAACCAATGGCAACAGGAGACTCAGCAACACTGCTTCTTCCTCTCCAGCTGTCCTTTTTATTTGTTGGCAGCAATCCTCAGGTGGGCCATTCTTACCCAGCCTCACACAGATTCAGTTCAGCTGGTTGTTACAAGTTGACCATGAGTTGTCAATCCACCAAAAGGCCCAACTTCACACCATTGTCCTCTTGCCCCATTTCCCCAGTGATGTGAAGTACCTTATTGTTCAAATGTGTTGTTCACTGTTTCCCAGAGACTTAGCCTTGACCTCATGTTTCTGCCTTAATGTAGTGTTTCTGAATGCAGTGTATTAACTCCATGTGATTCAGCCAGGGCTCCCCCAAAACCAGGGCTCCCTACTCACCAGAAATAGGTAGGAATTTAAGGAGAATTTAATAAAAGTTCTATTAGAGTAGGTAGAGAAGCTACAATGGATAAAGTAATATTCTGGTTGGGCATTCATACTAAGCACTAGGGGCAAGGAGCAGTTAGTGGAACCTGGAGGCAGAAAACTCCATGCAGACAGCCAATGGGATATTTTTCGATCTTTGTAGGCCAAAAGATAACTGGTTAATCTGAAGTGACTGTTGTACAGTGGTTATGCACAGGTCTCAAAATCCTGCAGAAAAGAATATTTCTATTTGCAGTATGTCAGAGAGGTAAATAGTAGACCTTGTTCTAAATGCTTTGAAACATAAATGATCACTTTTCCAAGGTATTAAAGCAATTGCCATAATAGGTAAAAATATGGACTTCCATTGGATGTTCATTAATCTTCCTCGTCTAAAATTGTGGGCACTACCAATCTACATCAGCTCAATATAGTGTTGAAAAATTACCAGTTATATTTGCTGTTTATAATCTATTTGTAGGTTAGTATTAAAGTGGATTTCAACCTATTTTTAAAGCTGTGTAAATTTTTCTAAACAGGAACAGTCATTTGCAATATGAATTTTCATAACTTTTATCATTAGCAGTTGAGAGCACATGTCCATATAACAATGTAAAAATATACTAAGGAGTATTTGATAAATTCCAATAGGCTTTTATCATTAGCATAATTTTGTGTTGCACAATGAAGCTACAGGTACATCTCTAATTTTGGATACTATTCAGCAGTTAACAATAAAGTGACAAAAGTTCATGCAAAAATAATAATAAGTAAGGGAAGCCACCCTCTGGCAATCCCACAGAGGTACCTGGGAATTCTGGCTCCTCCTTCTTCAACACTCCTTCCTCTTCTGGTGCTCACTATTGACCGCTCTCTACTGGAAGACATTGGTCAAGGGAGCTCAATGCAGCCCATCAAGACCCTGGGCTGGATGGGGAAGGACCACCATGGCTGGATAAAAACAAGATACCCAGCATGTCCTGTATCAGTCATCTGCAGAACTTGATGATTCAGATGGTTGAGGCTTGCCCTGCCCTCTAACATAATCTCTGGTTTTCTGGATAGTTCATGGTCTCTACTACATGCAAAGAGCTTTATTCTACTGTAAGACTGTAGAGTAGTTGTCAAAGCTGTCATGTAGTCAGGAACTGTCTTGTCACTAGATGCTGCCATGTGGTAAGTCTTTGCTAATAGAATGTCAGTAAAAGTGAATTTGTCACTTCTTGGCTGTACATCTAAAAAATGTTGCATATTTCATTGTTCTGTCCTTCCTTCTGCCCATCTGTATGGGAAAACTCAGAGGCCCAACAGCATTGTACAATCACAGAGGAAAGGATCAGGGTACCTTGAGCAAGAGAACAAAAACTTTTCCCCAACAAGGGAATTGCATGTGAGCAAGAAATAAACTTTGAAAAAAGTTACTATACAAATTTTAAACAGTAACAGACTTTCTACATGCTGAAGACTAAAGCTAGACCCATGCCTCTCACCATGCACTAAACTAAAATCAAAATGGATCAAAGATCTAAATACTAAAACAGAAACACTAAATCTGCTGGAAGGGAGAATAGGTATGATTCTTGAAGACATAGGTATAGGCAAAGACTTCATGAACAAAACCCTGATCACACAGGAACTATCATAAAAATTCAACAACTGGGATCTCATCTTTTGTGCACCAAAAGAAATCACCAACAGAATGAAGAGGTAGTCCACAGAATGAGAAAAAAATTTTCCCAGCTGTTTCTCAGACAAAAGACTAATGTCTAGAATATACAAAGAATCAAAAAATATCAGACCTCCCAAGATTAAAGAGTCAATCCTAAAATGGGAGTCTGAGGTGAATCCACACTTTGTGGATGAAGTAGTATAAATGGCAAATAAATATATGAAAAAATGTTCAATATCACTGGTTAGTCAAGAAATGCAAATTAAAACAAAACAATACTGAGGTTCCATCTCATTCCAGAAAGAATGGCTATTTTCAAGAAATCAGCTAATAACAAATGCTGGTGGGACTGAGAGAAAAAAGGAACCTTTCTTCACTGTAGGTGGGAGTGTAGACTGGTGCAACCATTGTGGAAATCAGCGTGGAGAGTCTTCAAGCAACTAAATCTTGGAGTGGTGTGAGCCAAAGGCCTGCACAGCAAACTCCACCCAGCTGTACAACCTCGGCACCTCACTTGGAGTCTGGTAGGGCCCTGTCCAGTGACCCCAAGCAGCTGGGTAGCTGTGGTGTGCCATGTGACATGAGCTGAAGACCTGCACAGTGTACTCCTTTTAGCTGTTCAGCCTTGCTACACCACTCAGAACCTGGAAGAGTCCCACTCAGCAACCTCAAACAACCAGATAGCATTGGAGTGCCATGTTGTGTGGGCTGAAGGCCAGCCCAGCATACTCCCCACATTTGAGAAGCCTTCAAGTGTCACTAGGGACCTTGTAAGCCCTGCCTAATGACCCCTACTCAGCTAGGGAGACTGCCTCCAGTACAGACAGAAATTTTCAACCCAGGAAGCAACTGAAACCTTGCATCTGGCTTCTCCAGGGGAATTCAGGAAAATGACAAAACAAAAGACTAAAATGCAGTCTCAAACCTCCAGTCCATTCCAACGAAGCCTAGAACACATGGACATAGAAGAAAGTGTAAGACATACACTGAAAACTTCTGAAATGATAGCAACTGAAGTAAAGAAATAATTACATGAAACTGTAAAGGAACTCACATCAGAAATAATCTCCCAGGTAAAGAAATGATAAATGTAATAAAAGAAATGCTCAACACATCTAAAGAAGACATAGTTTAAAAAAATTGAGGAACATTGGAAAAAGATAGAAACCATGAATGAACAATATGAGAAAGAAACAGAATGCATGAAACAAATTCAAAAAGATATCCAGGAAATCAAAAATTCTGTCGAAAGCTGACAAAACTGCCCTAATGAATGTGAAGATAGACTTTCAGACCTTAAAGACAAGATTGCAGTGAGTGAACAGGAAAGGAAAGATCTTTTAAAAATAACAGGGAATCAGGAAGTAACAATTCAACAGTTGCAAGATGATGCAAAGAAAAACAATATAAGATTGATAGGTGTAAATGTAAAAGAAGGCAAAAACACAAATGATACAAAAAAGACTGTTTACAGAAGTAATAGCCAAAAATTTCCCAAACATGGGAAAGGAAACTGACATACAGATAAGTGAAGTGTATAGAACTCTAATGAGCCACAACCAAAATAAATCTATACCCAGACATACAATAATCAACATTCCAGAAATTCAATATAAGAATGAAATATTAAAAGCTGTTAGAGAAAAGAGACAGATCACTTATAAAGGAAAGTCCATCAGAATCACAGCGGACTTCTCAACACAAACAATGAAATCAAGAAAAGTATGGAGTGAAATATCTAAAATCCTAAAGGAAAATGACTTCCAACCCAGATAGATGTACCCTGAAAAACTCTCCTTCAAAATTGATGGGGAAATAAGATACTTCCATGACAAAGAACAGCTGAAGAACTTCATGACCACCAAACCAATGTGGCAAAGAATGCTGAAAGATATTCTAGTTAGGCATAAAAATAACTATGACTCCAAGAACACCAACAGAAAAAAAAAAAAAAACCACTAAGCAGGGCAAACAATGAAACAGAGGTGAAAGGCAAAGAACCAACAGCAGAAAGATAACATGACAAAAATAACCCAATATATATCAGTTATAACCATTAGTGTAAATGGCCTCAATTCACGAATTAAAAGAAACAGACTGGCAAAATGGATCAAGAAATGACATCCAACCATATGCTGTATACAAGAAACCTTTCTATCCCAAAAGGAAATTCATAGACTGAAAGTCAAAGGATAGAAAACAATATTTCATTCAACAGGAATCCCCCCCCCAAAAAAAACCCCAGGGATAGCTATTATGTTTGCAAACAATGTGAACTTCAAACCAAGAATGATCAAAAGAGATAAAGAAGGTCTCTACATACCAGTTAGGGGAAAATATCAAGAGGAAGAGATAACAATGTTTTTTCTTTATTTTAGAGAACAGAAAAACAGAAAAAAAGACATATAAAACAAAAACAACAAGCAAAAGAGACAAACAAATGACTAGAGTAAATACACTACAGTAACATCGTAGGTTTACAAAATCAGATGACAGAAACTTGACAATGCTTGCAATATTGAGCATTGTTATCTTTAAAATGGTTACTTACATTAACAGATATAGACATGTAAAATTAACCTAATCATATGAGTATTAACTGTTCTTTCTCAACAACGAATAGATTCAACAGTGTGTTCATTCTAGTTATCTTACATATACATATATACAGGTTTATATCTTTTCCTCTTCCCTTTTCTCTTTTCGCCTTTTCCTTTCCGAGTTACTCTTGCTCTTTGAGCTGTTCTTCACCCTTACGTAGTATTTATTACAGATTTTGGATCATATATACTTTTCCATTTCTTACACTAGGGAGACAATACGGTATTTACACATGTGGGTTTGATTTATCTCACTTACGAGTATGGTCTCAAGTCGTGACCATTTACTTACAAAAGTCTCAATGCAATCTTTCTTAATAGTTGAATAGAACTCCATTGTATAAAAATACCACATCTTTTTTATCCATGCTTTGATTGATGGGCATGGGTTGTTTCCAAGATCTGGCTATTACAAATTGGGCTGCTATAAACATAGGTGCACAGATATCACTGTGGTATGATGTTTTCAATTCTTCTGGGAAAATGCCCAGAAGAGGGATAGCTGGGTTGAATGGGATCTCTAATCCTAGCTTCTTGAGGAATCTCCACACCGACTTCCATAGTGGCTACACCAGTCTACACTCCCACCAACAGTGGAGAAGAGTTCCTTTTTCCCCACAGCCCCTCCAGCATTTGCTGTTGCTTGATTTTTTAATCTTGGCCATTCTTTCTGGAGTGAGATGGAATCTCAGTGTTGTTTTAATTTGCATTTCCCGAATGACCATTGATGTTGAACATTTTTTCATATATTTATTTGCCATTTGTATT
>RJWM01031015.1:0-22875 GCA_004363535.1 Dasyprocta punctata
TCTGACAGTGACTAATTATTGGAGCCCCCAAATCTGTCTATTTAAAACAAATATGAGAAGAACAATTTGAGGAGGAAACATCGAAGTTGGAACTCAAAAGATAAAAGTAATTCCCTAAAAACAAACAAAAAACCAAACAACCCCCCTCCCCGAGCCCACCAGAAACCAAAATAAGCTTTTACTTGTTCCCATTGTAGAAAACAACACAGTGATGGCCAAGTAATAGAAAGAGATCAGTACTACCAGAACCTAGGGTGAAAGAGAGACACAAGTGGAAAATTAGAAAGTAACTGGATTGTGTATGGATTTGTCAGCTAGAGAATGGATAATGGATTTTAGTTTGATGGCCAGAAAGACACTGGATGATTTTAAGTAAAAAATTATTATTCCTACTGTGGCCTGGAAAGGCACCGTGTGGGGAGCAGAATCAGAATCGGGGAGATGAGTCGGAAGGCTGTTAGGAGACTCCCAGGCAGAGCGAGCAGAGTAGTCTCCACGGAGCAGAGGTTCTCGAAGTGGGACACTCATCATGTTGCCTTGAGGGGCTGTCAGTATGTACACTGATGCCCTGGCCCCTTCTCCCTTCCAGGAGGCACATCTGGGACGCGGCTTGAGTTCACAGGCCACCCTGATGCTGATTCTCCAAAGGACCAAAGTGTTAATAACAGAGAAGGAAGGAAAAGAGTCAGTGCGTTTTAAGGCCGGAGTAACAGAACTTGTCAATGGGTTGAATTTAGGGAGGATATGAGGTGTGATAGGAAAGTATAGTGGAGGTTTAAATTTGAAAACATTTATTACAGCAAATGACACACCGCCATTGTCCTCTTTAAATGACTCCCCCTAGCTTGGAACACACTTATCCCATTTTTCCAAGCAATTCTGGAAGTCTTCTTTCCTGATTGTCTTTAGTCATGGTGTCTTGGCTGCTTCAGTGTTCTGAATCCGTTCAAAATGTTTACTTCTCGTGGTCATTTTGACTTAGGGGAAGAGCCAGAAGTTACACAGTGCCAGATCAAGTGAATAAGGTGAACGAGGACTCACCATAATGCTTTTATGAGCCTGGCTTTTGCTGCATGGAGTTGGCAGGCGTGTTCACCATATTTTCGGTCATGTCTTATAAGGACATGAAAGACTTTTAGAACCACTGCAGAAAGTGGCAAGAACAATGGCAACATGTCTTTTACTTCAATTAACTTAAAAAGTTTAAGGAGTCTTCATATATTTCAATCACACCTTATAAAAAGAAGGGAACTAGAATTTCAGCTAGAATTTGGGAGAAGGGACAGCGATACCACTGAGAGGAGAAAGTCTCAGGGAGGAGCAGTTTTTTGGATGGAGCCTGAAGTCACATAATTAGGAAATCGATAGAGCTGGGGTTCATCCTTGGTGCTGTTGTATTTTAATATATTTTAGAAGGTTTTAATCTGTGCAAGTCTAAGGAGGATATATCATTGTGGGGACTGTATAGGTTTTATCTGTTTGTGTATGTTTTTGGTTGAGCGTATGTATTCCTCGCTGCTGTGCACCTGGTGGCCTATGAAAAACCGAGACACAGTTATAGTTATTAATATAGTATTAGTTCTGGGAATTGAACCCAGGGCCTTGTGCATGCAAAGAAAGAACTGTTTCACTGAGCCACACCCCCAACCTCCAGTTATTTTAACTGACAGCTCACATTCTAACGATGCAATCCATTATACACCTGAGGATTGTTGTTTGACTTGTGCTCGAAAGCAGAATTAGCCAGAGTTTATGGCACTACTTTTGAAGGGTTACCAAATCAGTTATATGTACAGAGGTGTTGTATTTTCTTGAGAGCACATTTATTGGATCCCACAAAATGGAAAATCCTCATGTTCTGTGATAGGAGGCTGGTTATTTGCTTCTCTGTCCTTCTCTTGTCTGATGCTTCTCATCTCTTCTGTTTCTCAGGCCTGCATCTTCCAGAATGGTGTTTACTGGTGACACAGGAAGGGAACGAAAGAGGGTCAAGACGCAAGACCCTCCTGACAGACGTGCCTTTCCCTTTGGATCTGATACTGCAGCCTCCCTGTGCTTGTTACCCAGCGCTGTGCTGAGCCTTGCCCCTGGCACCACCTGCCCACAAAGAGGACAACTCAACAGGCCTTGTTAGACTCCAGACACAAGAAAGAGATACACTGTCTTTTGGTGTTGTAATTTTTCCAATTTTCTTCTTTTTTTGGTACTGGGAATCAAACTCAGGGCCTCACACTTGCCAGGCAGGCACTGTGCTGCTGAGCTATATCCCTGGCCCACTTTTTCCTATCTTTAATTTTTTTACCAGTGCACGCTGGCAATCTGTAATGATTGTGTTCATCTGGAGTAGTTCGTGCATGGACATAGTGCAGCTTCATTCTTTTAGTTCCCTTCCCCTCATCTTCTATCTCTTGGTCCTCCTCCCATTTGCAAAAGTTCTATCCCCCTATTTCCTTTTATCGATCTTTTCTTTTGCCCTTTAATTTATTTATGCTTTGAGTTTCTTGTATAAGAGAAACCATGTGATGCACTTGTTAACACATTAGGCCCTCTGGGATATTTTTCTGCATAGAGAGGCATGGTAGTGCTGTTCTTTCTATTTTCTACAGGTCTCTGAATGAGTCGTTCACTTGAAAATATCAGAAACTGAAACAAGGATGGAATACTGAGGAACATGTGCACTGAATATAGCCTTTTTGAGGGCATCAGGATAACTTCTACTAAAAAATAGTTTAGGGCCAGGGATATAGCTCAGCAGCATAAATGCCTGCCAGGCAAACGCAGGGTCCTGAGTTCCATTCCTGGTACCAAAAAACCCCCCAAAAACAAAAAACAAAAAAGAAAGAAAGAAAGAAAGAAAGAAAGAAAGGGTTTACTCTCCATTATTCTAGGTAATCATTTGGTTTTTAAAATTCTGTAGAAACTGCTCTTCAGACTGTGCAGCAAAGGCTAAAGATCTACAATATGCTTTCTCCCCTGCTGGCTGACCTTTATTTCTGCAGAAAGGACTTTCAAGTGCACTTTCCTGTTTAAAATTTTTAAAAATACTTTCAAGCATCAGGTTTTGTTTATTGCATGACCTTTGTGCTTTATAACAAAGCGTTATGGAGATATAAGCATAAAATGTGTTTTGATTGTTTATTGATTAGAATGGAATGGAAAAGCAAGAAAATCTAGAGCTCGTTGCACAAGTACAAGTGTGAAGTCATTGGGGGCAGGGAGGTGCTTGGAAGATATTCTTGGTCCTAGGTATTTCTTGAGTAGTCCAGTTACTTTCCCATTACGTTTCTTCTGGTTGTGGGAAATCACTATATTAAATGCAATCCCTTGGGAGTAGCATCCAGTCGTCATTAAATAATCATGTTGGAAATCCTTGGCATCTAGTTTGAAGTGAGAGTGAATGAGAGTGAGCTTCAGAGTTGGTAATAGTTGAATGGGATTCAAAGCTCACAGAGCTGGTTCTTCATGGGGATGGACGGGAAAGAGTGAGAGGAAAATACGAAAGAAAAACTGCTCCCGCTGGGTGCATCAAATCTCACATTCTGACAAAGACTTCCTCACTTCTGATGGTGGGCTTGGGGAGTGTTTATAGGGATTTTCTAAAACACTTTGCACTGTGATGAGCCTCTCTTCTCTGGCCAAAGGAGTTTATCTCAGTGGGTGTGGAAAAGAGCATGAAGTAGGAGCCATGAGCTGAATACAATCAGGTGAGCAGGACCCATTAGATTCTCCCCTTTCGTGATGGGAGCAGGATGGAAACCAGTATCTAGAGACCCAGCAGGCGCTGAGGATGAAGGGACACTTTGGTTTGGGATGGTACCACAGTAAGCTGTAAGGAACCAAAGTTCAGAGAAAGCATACATTTTCAATACACAAAGCAGGGCATTGATTATGGCCATCTAGTTTTGGGGAGTCTGATGTAGAAAGTAACATGTTCTCCCAGCTCATGGATAATCATGCAATAAATTTCCTTCTTTAACGTGGTTTATGTGAACTTTGGTTGTGACCGAAGGAGCCAACTAAAGCATGTTTCATTAATTTTTGTCCAAGTCATGACTTTGATGGTCAAATAGAGATGCAGGCTATAGCTTTGCTACATTTTTAGGATTAAGAAATTTCTAGGTGAAAGAAGAAGCAGACAGTGTGATGGAAATGTATGAAATTTGATGTGTTCAATGGCAATTTGGTTTGGAAACCTCCAAGACCATTTCAGGCTTCTCAACTCACTTACTTCTGGGATTGGATCTTTTATGAAGATAGGATCTGATCCTTCACATGCTAAAATACAAAAAGAGGAGGATGACTTTTTATGGAGACAGATGTTCATAAATTTAGGAGCTAAATATGTAATTATCTACAGCATTTGATCCCAGAAAATAGATGTGGTGAAATTTTCCCCAGAATTGCTTTACTGTTCAACAATACTCAGATGATACTTGAGACTTTGTTTTTTATGTAGCTTTAAAAGTGTTTTATATAGAAAAGTCTGCTGTGGCATTGTCCAACGTGCTATCTATCCCTCACATTTGGATTACCAAGAATGATTGGCTCTACCATATGATAAGAAAAATAAGTAAGAGCAAAGATCATAAAATGACACCATGTGTCCAAACATGCATGTATGCCTTGGCAAAGAATGCGTATATTACGACAAATCACACCTAGCTTGCCAGAGAATTGGATCAAAGCTGGCACAAATCAAGTTCCAGTTGGATGAATTAGATAGGGAAATTTAACTGTGGTCATCCTAGAGTAGTGAGACCTTGTAATTTATTGGCCAGGCTGGAATACTTTCGAGAGTAGTAGGGACGCTATTAATAATTGTGCTAGGTCGGTTGATGTAAACTGGAAGTCTTCCAGGAAACTGAATGTATCGTTACCCTATAAGGAAGCCAAATCGCCATTTCCCCTGTAAGATTTCTTTTATCTAACAGCCAAAGAGTTAAAAGGTGGAAAGTCCTGATCTTGGAAGGAATGTTCTAAAATTCAGGTTTTGAAAAAAAAAAGAAACAACTGTTAAAATGACTAATAAAAGTGAGTATGTCAATGTTTTTACCGTTAGGGCCAGAGCTGTGACACTTTAAGACAGCAGATGAAGATGCTGCAGGAATTGCACTTGGTCTAGAATCTGTGCTCTTTGGTATTGCCTTCAGGAGCTTCAGCTACCAGGGACCCCATTCTCTTGGGCCAGGCATACCACCCCTAGAGACTACTGAGCAGCCCATATGTGCTGGAAATATCATCATTATTTTCAGGTATATGACCTGGTGGCTTGAAGGACATTCGGAATTTTGGGCAACCATCAGTCCCCGTGCAGTTACGGAACATTGTCCTTAACCTCAAAGCAATGAAGGAACTTATTCCTGTTCTCTGACAACCCCTGAACTGCTTTGTGTCTCTGCCTGTTCTATATGTTTTGTATAAATTATATTATACAGTATGTTCTTTTCTTAGTATGTTTTCAGGATCCACTCATGTTGTGTGTCAATATTTCATTACTTTTTAAAAGTAAATAATATTCCACTGCATATTACTCAACCATTTGCCTGTTGGTGGACATTTGGGTTGATCCAATCTTTTGGCACTTTTGGTAGTGCTCTTCAGAACATGCATGTGTAAGTTTGAAAGCCTGTTTCAATTTGAGGATTATAAACCTAAGACTGAAATTGCTGGGTCATGTAGTAAATTCGATGTTAAACTTTTTGAAGAGTGGAGCTAATCTTATAGGGTAAGATACAGTCTAAGAGTATCCTTAAAAAGGTCACTAAGGAGAGAAAATTAGGAGTGGTTGTCTGAACACAGAATCATTTCCTTGAAGGTTGAGGCTCAGAAATGAATATCACTTTCTAACACCTGGGGAGGGGGGTGTACTGATCTGCTTATTTCTAAACTAAGCAGACTAAAGGAGGAAATCTTAACATCCAGTTCCTTACTGCACTAATGAACTTATTTGCTCAGTGGAATTTAGTAGAAAATTTGGCAGGTAATTATGGTTGAGAATTTTCTCTGGGTCCTGTATTTCCCTTGAGGCTCCCGAGTCCTTCTTGTTTCTACAGTTCATTTTGAATTTAACAATCTCCAACTTTCCAGAAGGAAACATTAGGTTTGTTTGTCAAACACCACGATCCTTTAGACGCCAACTTTTTATTATTTTAACAGATGATTTTCTCATTTTTGATAAAGAAAATGGAAATACAAAAATAAAACTTCCATATAACATGATTTAGCATAGCATTTTCTTTTTTGTTCTCTTCTTAGAAGCATTATTCTTATCTTTATGAAATTGTTTTTATTTTCCCCCTTGCAATAGTTTATTTACTATAAGTAAATCTCTTCTTTGCATAGGAACAGGAGAACCACATGTCTTTGGAAAGCTAACAGATAGGACTCTCTGGTTCTATTTTACCAATATTATTTCAGAAGTTTAAACAGAGGGTTGACTAGCTTCCAAAATTAAACTGGGAATACTTAATTAGCTTTGGTTTCTTTTGAACAGTGGATCTAAAACATAAGATATATCCTGGATTTTCTTAGTTTTTAACTAACAAAAGGCACAGAATACCTCGTGGAGTTACCTATGCAACTGCTACCTGTTAGATTAGGTGGCTTTGAATTGTTTCCTACCTCCACAAAAAGTACCTTTCAGGATGTTCACTCCACAGATTTGTACTTATCAATAGAAAGAAATTCTCTAGATGTGACTACTTTTGAGTTTAATGTGATAATTTCTTTGCTTAACTTAAAATATTTTGGGGGATGTGGTGATAGTAGATATACACAAAATGTTGGGATATAATAAAAACATAATTTATAATCACAATTATGCAGGATTTGCTTATTTCTATTGCCAAACTCCTGTCTTCTAGGATGTCAGAGAAACATGGTTTTCTTTCTGCCATTTGTTAAGACAATTTTGAATATTTTTGTCTTTTCATTATTGTGGCATTTATTTTGCAAAGATAATTTACTTTGCATTTATGCTCCCAAATGACACACCTTTATTGATTAAATAAGACAATTACAATTATGCTTTATTAAATTTGAAATTTTTTCTATGTCATAAAACTAGAACAGTTTGTAAGTAATAATACTAAAGTTGAAATCATATTAATAAAATAATCAAAGGCAATGAAAAAGAATGAACTAGTGGAGGTACTGCTTCGTGTAGAAGAAAACGTGTATAGCACACCAGAAAATGTACAAAGTTGTTGTAGCTTGACACTGGTCAAATCATTGAGTTTTATAATTTTAGAGATTGAGAGTAGTCTGAGTGTGTGTGTGTGTGTGTGTGTGTGTGTGTGTGTGTGTTCATGTGCATGCATGTGTTTATATATGCATTTTTTTTTACTTATCTACTGCATCAACAATGGAATACCAATTGTAATTTGTTCAAGTTTTTTTCCCCCCAGGTTTGTTCAGATGTTGCCATTGTAAACTTCAAGGTCTGAACATAATACTTCAGTGTTGGAAACAGGATGGCTAGGAAAAAAAAAAAGTGACCCTGAAGGACCACTCTTGACTGAGGAAGAAATAAAAAAACCAGGAAGAGAGAACAGCAGCAAAGTGACAGCAACTGTTTGACTTTTTTTAGAAATTTCATCTCATGGACTTATTTATTAAAATCCCAAAGTGCTAAAGCTGAACTTCGATGAAGTTGTATTTTAGCCCCATTATATTTGCAAAAAGAGAGTGAGAGAGGGAGGGAGAGATGGTGGGAGTGTGTTCCCATTATAAGCACTTCGTATTCTACTACATTGGATAATATCTACTGTGGGGATTGTAAACTTTCAGGCACGGTGATGTATTTTTGAACATCTGAGATACTACACTCTGAAAACACCATGAAATAAAAATAATCTCTTCACACTTCCCAACTGGCTGTTTATCAACTTTTTCCTTTCCCACATTTATGCATGAAGTGTCCCTTCGCAGCCAGAAACCCTGTGGTGTTTTTGGCTCTGATTGGGACAGGAACTTGCTTATTTTCAAAGTTAACAGCAGAAAGCAAAGAAAAATGTAGTCCATTAGTGTGCTACATTATGTAAAGAAAACAAGATTGCTAAATACTGCCATCCACTATACTTTCCAAGCATTTATTTAAATCTTTTTATTTCAAATCAAACATCAAATCAAAGAAAACTCCCAAATATTAGAGTCTAAAATACTCTGGAGATCTTAGAGGGACTGACTATTATTTAAGGTTTGCCTAAACTCTCTATCGGGCAACTTGCAAGGAGAAACATATATACAGACGGAGGAATACTTAAATAACCACAGCAAATTGAATATTGACTTTCCTCTCTCCCCTCACTGGGAGAATAGCAAAGGGTTTAATTCTTTCCTTGGCTGTGTGCGTGACTCTGTGTGTGTGTGTGTGTGTGTGTGTGTGTGTGTGTGTGTGTGTAATAACAGTAAAAGATGAGTGTGGTGGGTTGCCAGACAAAAATAGTACATGACCACAAAACTTGCTTTGAGGTTCATCAGAAACACAGTTTATAATGAATTTGAGTGTGAGTAACATTACTGTTTTTGTTTTGATAAGCCTGAAGCTAAATATATGCTGTCTGTTGGTGGGTTGCAGAGGACATGATACGGCTATTAAAGCAGTTTTTTCCTACATAGAGAGACGAGCCTTCTGCAAACGTGCTATTTCAAAAGCAAAATTTAACACTAGTTTCCAGGCCAGTAGTTCCAAGAAGTGTTTTATTTTGCTTGGAATAATTAAATTATGCAATCCTAGAATTAAAAGATGTCTTTTCTCTGTTCCTATAAAACCTAACATTATGATGCACTAATTATATATAAAGGCAACTATGCACTTATTCTATGTATGCTTGCAAGTGCATAGGAATAGTTAAGAAGAACACACTAGTAACTAGTAGTGCTGCTTCCCTCCTGGGAGCTGATTTGAGTTTGGATAGATGATCAACCGAGATATTAAAGTTCTTTGTAATGTTTGCAGTTTAATGAAAAAGCATAAATGTGTCATTTGAGAAATTAAAGATCGGAATAAATTTAAAAGAAGTTATCTTTTCTGGGCTTTTGCCCTCACACAGTATATCAAAGCTATTCAGGACAGCTGGTTATTTTTCCATTCAAAGTTTTTATTAATGGAGAGAGTCATTCCTAGCCATTCCAATGTTTTCTAAACCCCAGGGCTACAATCTTTGCCTTTATCTCGAAGCTAAATAAAGAGAACATAAATGTCTCTAAGCATTTTCCTGAATGCATTTTTCTTTGTAAAAGATGAATATAAGTGATGAATGCTAGATAACACTGGGGAAACACACCATGAAACAACAGGGCATTGCTGAAAATTTCTAAGAAATATTAAGAGCATTCAGGATAATGGGAGTTTGTTTATGGAATAAAATATAAGATCAAAAGTATGAATGATGCTAGTTTTCTTTCTTTCTTTCTTTTTTTTGTATGAAGTCTTCAGTGGTAAACACCATGATCCAAATGACTAGGTTTACAAGTGAAAAAATGCAAAATGGATTGAGACTTTCAGCTTTATCTGCAAGTGTGGCAGTTGACTTCAATAGTGATATTTTGAAAACAGAAGAGGCAGCAATGCAACACTGTATTCAGGTAGCTGGGATAAACCAACCTCCAGGCGTGGCATACAAGGACAATCACACAGTCCCTGCCCCTGCCACGTTAAATTAGGACTGGCTCAAACCTCCCATTCCAAGCTGACCAGAGGTAGAGTACTGATACTTGGGATGCCACCCAGTTTCCAAGATTGTTCAGGAATTTTCAGGACTGTGCAAACCAAAAGGAAACACTTCCTAGGAATGTTCTTGAGGGTAGACAAGGATCCACCAGCTTTGACCCTTGGAACTTTCATCTTTGGAGCACAGAGTTACTGCAGTGACTAGTTATTGAGAATCCTACCATTAATCTGTTTGCCCTTCCCTCCTGTTAAACAAGAGCATCTAACTTCTCCTTTAGGAGTTTCCTTTCTGGGCTGGGGTGGGCCTTAGTTTTAGGGATCTTTTGTTTATTAGGCTTCAGCCACCTCTGTCCTCTTGACTTTTCCTGGCCTTCTTCATGTTTGCCAGGCAACCCTCAAGCATGCTGATCCATGTTCCCTGACTACTTCCGCCCTCTGTCCATCGTGAAATGAAAAGCTCTCCCTCCTTCTTCTGTTACGTTAGCGAGTGACTTGTCGTGATAAGCTTTCTGCATTTCTAGTAACTGGAAATGCCAGGTGTTGTATCTATGGAACAGGTAATCCCAAAGAAGAATGAGATTATGTATTAAGTTGTATAACAAAGTTTAGGAAGAACTTACCATTCTGAAAAGAGTTCGCCTATAAAAGTTTAACTAAAAATGCTTTACTTTTCCTAGTTTTACATTTCTATGATATCAGTGGGAAAAATATCCCCTTGTTGGCAAACCTGCCTTATCCCGTGAGAATCACCAGATGTGATCTCCATGTGGCCACATCCTACTATGAAGAGGTTACTACTTTCGTTTCTTTAGAAATAAGCACAGCAACGATTCAAAAGATGTTGGGAAGCTGAAAGTGATGTTTTCGGTTTAAATACTCAACCAATTTATCTGAAATAGTCATATCATCACAGGAACTTTAATGTACTAACTTCAAAATAACTGATCATATAAAGGGATCTTGTCCTCAGTTCAGACTTGATAACACTACCACACCTTTGTCTGTGCCTCTGCTTAGCTGGCTGAGATTTGTCTGGATTAACAATTAAGGATCTTCAATGGGGAATCTGGAAAGGATTGCCATCATTCCTAATAGCTATATTATTTGGGCCCCTGCATTTTTCTGTGGACAGTAATCCTCTTGTAAGGCTTATACATTAATCCAGGCTTCTGTTTATTTCACCCTCAGGTTATCTAAGCTTGAATATATATACCTATAGTGCAGCATTTATGTCACAATCTCCTACAATCCACATCTCTTTTGAAAAAGCTGCAGAACTCAAGCAATGGGGGAAGGCAATTATTAGTTGGCAACGACACACATTTTCTTTTACAGAACTTTGAATTATGCCTTTCTAGCAGATCTCTGATCACGCAGGGCAGGGAGTCTTGCACAGTTAACCTCAAGTACTTTTGTCACTTTTTTTTTTTTATGAAATGTATTTCAGTTCTGACATTTAGAAGATTGCAGCTTTGAGGAATTTGTGTGGACTTTCTGAAAGCATTTTATTTTGCTAATGAACTAAAATTGATCTCTGTAATTGAAAGATAATGATACTATTTGACTGTAATGACTAAATACTAAGTGAAATTCTGCACAAGTGAAATTGTACATGACCCTAGATATGACTGCTTTATTTTAATTGTAAAATCATATCGTATAGCTTCTCTAAATCATTTAATTATGCAAGAAAAAAAACACTAGATAAAAGCAGCAGTGGAAGAGGCCTCTGTACACTTGGATTCCAAGCTGGACCTCGGGCAGGCCCCTTAATTTCTTAGGAGTCAGGCTTCACGTGACTTCTTGGTGGAGCCTTGGAAGAAGAAGGTTATTTAAGGTCTCTTCTAGTGCTTCCATCTCTGTGAATCTGAATCCCACTAAATTGATTTTTCATAGTCAGTAAAAAATCTGAACAAAGCTGAACTGTGAAATATTTGACAAGCATTAACAGGATTGAACATGTTTTAGACAGTCAGTGTTCTGAAGGAGAAAAGAACAGTTAGAACTCTCCCCACCCCCACCCCACCCCCTACAGAACTTCCATTTCTTTAAATTGGAAACACTGAGCAATTGCCAGTTACTCTAAGCTGGTTTTGTGCTTCTTGCGGTAAGGATGGCTAGAGAGTGCTCCAACCTATAATTTCACAGGGCAGGCTGTACTCTGTAACAGCAATGGAGGGTGGGTTTGGTTAGAGTTGTGGATCTGTGTAGGTTGTGTACAGTCCAGACTATGCTAGATTCATTCTTGACATGGGGTCATGAATCTTATGGCGTGTTTTTCCTCAGCTTGAGGATAAGGAAAAAAAAAAAGAGACAGAAAAGGAAAGCTGCCTGCAATAGCAGAGCACCTGTTTTATTAAATCTTCCCTAGAGAGGTTCATTATTCAACTCTGAAATATAAGATCTTACTATAAATGACAGATAGAAACCTGTAATCTCTTCAGTTGTATTATGAACATTTTACTAATTTCTTATCAAAACCAAGTTTACCAATCAACACACAAACAGAAACACACTTCTTCGTGGAATTTTATATGTGAATACAGTGTATTAAACTGAATGGGGGAATGTTCATGCATTCATTAATAAGGATTCTTTCACGAGACAAGACATATTGGCTTTCGTTAGCTTTGCATTTCTAGAGTCCATGAAAAATAATGGTATTAAAAATATCAGAGTGATTTTAGAAAAAGGTAAAATAGACTTGCTTAATATACCAGAAAATATCTAGCTTTATTTTTTTACTCAGGGATAAAAATAGCACATGCACATATACTTTGAAATGAAAAGGTCTAAATAAAAATGCAGTTTTATGGCAGAAAACTTGAATTAATAGACTACTATTTATCTGCCTCAGTAGTCACAGGAGGGTAGCTTTTGGCCATTGACATTAATATATTTTTTGCCAAATAACCTGAGTGATGCTGCAATTTTTTTAAGGGCAAAATTTGGGACTTTCTTTTTAAAGGAATAAGTATTCTAGCATCCTATAAAGAACAATCATTTTCACATAGGCTTCCATTCTGAATAAAATAATCCCACGTTTGGTATTCACGATATTCTTTATAATGAGGATCGAATCACTAAATAATTCAGCTTAATTTCGATGGAATAACGTAAAGCTTTTGCTACAATTCAGAAATGTCAAGCAACTCGAAGGTGATGGGGGAGAGGAGGTACATTTGATCTACAGCTGAAGAAGAAATTAGAATGGGGGTACCAGAGTGGGGATGGGGTTTGGGCTCTGGAATCTGCTCATGAGAGGCCTCGGGAAGCTGGGGTACAGGAGCCCTGGAGCAGGCAGGTAGTTAGGGAGGGGCCCTGTGTGTATCCACCTGAGCTTAGGAGACTTTTTCTAAGATATGTGTGGCTGACTGCACAG
Source organism: Dasyprocta punctata (assembly GCA_004363535.1). Classification (NCBI taxonomy): domain Eukaryota; kingdom Metazoa; phylum Chordata; class Mammalia; order Rodentia; family Dasyproctidae; genus Dasyprocta; species Dasyprocta punctata. The sequence goes on from RJWM01031015.1 coordinate 13,056, forward strand.
TGGAGACCATGGTAAGAAGTAAGCAGAGGGCCAGAGCTCAGTCAGATCTGCTTGAGAGACATTTTTATTTGAAAACTACTTTGAAACAAAAGCTGTTTTCTGTGGAGGCTTAGTCAATATATGAATTCAGATTTTTTACTGTAATAATTGATGAAAGAATGCCAGGGACAGGGGTGCTACTTGGGGAGATCACTCCTGATTTTCCGAAAAATATCATTTTATGTATAGAATGAATTTGAAATCAAGCCCATTCTAGGAGATCAAATTTTGTTTTCTAGAAAAATGATGAAAGACCATTTATTTTAAAATGGTAGGAAAAGAGAGACAAGTATGCCTCAATAAAAATGGGCCAACTAACACAAAGACATTAAAATTGAATGAATATAATTAAAATCTGTTTCAACACCAGTCACTTTTATTTCTTAAGTCGACACTATTTAATTTATACACTAATTGCATGTAATTTTAGTGCTTACTTTCACCACATTCTTCACACCAAGTTTGCTGAATTCTGTCCTGCGGGGCTGGTGCGTGAAGCATAGGTGAGTCCAAGTTCAGTCACACGGGGTCTCTTTCCTATCTGAGGGCACACATTTGCTAATGCTTTATAGACAATGATGAGCGACACTACGATTCATCAGGTCTGCAAATGCTATTTTACTTCTGAGACTGACAAAAGAACTTCTGTGTTGGCCAAAGCATTGACAATTAAGTGGGAAAGACAGTGGAGAATAAAAGCATCTTTCCTGTCTTTGGCTACTGGTTAGGTTTTGTTATGATTTAGAAAAACTGGGTTCATAGAGTCTTATCTTTAGTGCACTGAAAACCTTAATCTGCGTGCCTTCGTGTTTGTTTGTTTATTTATATCCTTTTAGGTTTTTCACATTCTGAATATTTCCTCAACCCCCCTCTGTGGAGAAGATGCCAAAGTATTAACTTGAGTTTGTTTTGTTCTTCAAGAAAAAAGGTATTAGAAAAAGAATAACAGTTATTCAGAAACTGGTGTAGAGGCTCCGAGTCCTCAGACTGTGGCTCTCAGGCCAGAAAGGGCAGAATCAACTGGAACATGTTAGAAAGGAAAATTCTTGGACTTTGCCAAAGGAAACAGGGATGCTGGGGGTGGGCACAGAAATCTGTTTTCCCAGGCCCACCGAGTGATTCTGTTGTGTGCTGAAGTTTGAGAAAGGATTCCAGAGAACGGGATTCTTGTCTCAGTTCTGCCACATTTGAGCCATTAAATCTTCGTAAATGTGTAGAACTCTTCCAAGCCCCTGGTTTCTGTACCCACGAAACAAGAGATGGCCAACAGTGGCCCTTCCAGAGCTAACATGCTGTGCGTCTGGGGTTCTGATTACTTGGTAAAAGGGAATTCTTTGGGGAAAGCTGGTACCTAGGCATTGGGCTGCAGCCATAAGTCTGGTATCATTCAGGTACATACTACTCCCCATGTTTACCACGCAGTGAGTTTCGTCAGTTCTCATTAGTGTCATATCTTCCTTGGGGCAGTGACTCTAAAATAACTAAATAATGTTAAATAACTGAAAAGCAATTCCTTTGCAAATAATTTTAGTTTAATTGTTGTGGATGACACAACGCATCAGTGATATAAAATGGAACTTGAAAGTACACAGCTTTCATTGGAAAGTCTTCCAAATTCATCATAAGCCAAACCTTCAGCAAGTATATAATTAAGTCTGTAAACTCTAATAGGGTTCCAGAACTCCCCTTTTATATTTTATAATTTATTAAAAGTTTATAAAATGATAGGTTTAAAGGGGATAATCTTTCATAAGCATCTGCTCTCGTATACGTAGTGTAGGCTGGTTGAGACTAATTAGTTTAAGTGGCTAATGGGTGACTATCTTACTTTTGAATTTTCTATTTTCCTGAAAGTAGCTTTCAAAGGGTAACATGCTTTTCAACTTGTATCAGTGTGTGTTAGTTGTCTGGTTTGGCAGACAAGAGTCCACTGAAAAATAGCCATTTTTCAAGTATGAGATGTGAACATGAATGTTTAGAACTGGGGTGTGGGCCTGGGGTGAGGGGTAGGTACCCGGTACCAATCAGTACAAGAGTTGACATTTTGTGTCATTTGATTATGTTAATATCGAAGGCAAAATTAACCTTCAGTAAGTAATCCTATTATTGTACTAATTGGAACCAGACTTTATAAGACATGCTGATTTGAAAAATACACACTAGTAATAAACTTGCTTCAACTAACTTGATTTAAGTGGAAAGAAGATTCCTTGTGTCAACAGAAAAAGTTTAGTGCACACAGGCACTCCACACACACTCACACACGCACACACACACACACACACACACACTCAAGGCACAGATGTGATCTAACTTTCCTTATCTCTGCCTGTTCATCTTACTGAACCAAGTTGAATACAGCATACACGCTGTTGCTTTGTTTAAAAGACTCCTGACTGTATCTTTGCTTGACTTTAATACAGTGGGATGCTAGCAACTGTCAGCTTGTTTATGGTATTGGGGACCCTATGTGAATGCAACAGCTTTTATTATTTTGTTGCTGTTATTCTTGGTCTATACATCAGGTGGTTATTTTTGAAGGCTCTTGGATGAGAAGTTTCTGAAGCCGCAGCATGGAAAATTACTTGAGACCTATTTCAGGGGAGGGCGAATATTCCGCCTTTTGTGGAGACTTATCGTTGTACTTTGTCTCACAATCAGTGTATTCAGTTTATGTTCTTTCAGCTTCAGGTGGACACTGAGATTCTTTGCATCAAAACCTGTTACAATGTGTAGAAAAAAAGGACAATAAGTGGCCGGACTGTCTTCGAGCGTGTGAACGTCATTTGTCCGGAAGGGGGAGCTCTCAGCCCGCCCGCCGCAGGGAAAGCGCGGAGTCTGCTCTCTTATCTATGGCTTGGAAATTGTCTGACAGGAAAATATCAACACAAACCATGCGATTTGCCGCTGGAGCACGCCGGACCTCATCTGCTTAAAAAGATGCACGGATATAGTCATCACAGTTCATAATTTAATAAACTGCTAAAAAAACCCACACATTTTCATTTTAGCGACTTTGGTCTCACAACTGAATTCGCATTGCTACAAAGACATTTGAATTTTGCACTAATATGTCATGAGCACTGCACCCATTGCAAATTAATGAGTCTCTGAATAGCACTGTGCATTTGTCATTTGAATTTATGCTAATGCAATGAGGTCTCCTGGTGATGCTGAGAGTCCGGAGCAGCTGCTTGAACCGCACAATATACTGGCATTTCCTTTCCGCTTTGTACGGCTGCCTCCTCCCTGGCTTTCTGGCCTGTCACTTAGGCGGCAAGCTGGTGGCTGGTTATTGATAGGGTTGCTAATTATCTTTGACTTTACACTATTGGCCTGACCCCCAACACTGAGCAGAAGAAGTAATGGATCAGTGTTGGGAGAATTATGTACATCACACCGTGACAGCCTCGGACCGGGAGGTCAGGATGAGTTCATTGAGAACCAGTGGTATTTGCAAAGAATGTTGGTATGGAAACTGGCGATAGTTTTCAGTGATATTGGGCAATTTATATCAATAAGTCAATCTAAGAAAGTGACTGTACTTTTTGCAAATATAATGAGCATCATTTGTATGTGAGTGCAAAAATAGAAGAAGGTCCTTTGAGTTTTTCTCTTTTTTTCCCCATTCACACTGCATTCTACGCAATTGGGGAAGAGCTATACTTCTGGATTACCAGGACCTCAGTCTTCACTGCTGCTGGACAAATTGCCAGGGGGTCAGAGGGCTGTGAATCTCATGGAGGAAGTGTTGGCCTAAAGCGCACTTTGTGAGGAGTGAAATGCACAGAACCATTTTTACAGGACACAAGTCAGTGACAAAAGCAGCTGAGTATCTGTTGTTTTTTGTCCCCAGGTCTTAACTGTGAAATTAAAAATTTTCTTAGGCTGGTGCTTCCACTGGACCTGGTTCTAGAACCTAAGAAGGAAGGTATGGAGAAGGACTCCAGAGGATTCAGAAAATGTATTTGGTGTTTAGAAACGATGCAGAAAAATTAAGCAGAAAACTCAAGCTAAAACCAAAAGCGCATGTTTAGATTGTATACCTTTTAAAAATTGTTAATGATTTAAAATGTTCTTTTTTCCCTCAGGACAAAGAAAAGCCTGAAAACTTTCTCTTTAGAAAATGATAATAATAATAATAATAATAACAACAACAACAATAATAAACCCATGTTATGCATACTTTGGGTAAAATGTAACATTGTTAATCTTCATTGCCTAGATTGTAAATGAGGTGGCTGCAAGGAAGAATCTATTCCTAAATTATCTCCAGGAGGGAAAAAAAAAAAGGCTGCCAGAAGCATTTCTGATCGGTCCTTACTGAGGTTAGGACACGCAGAATAAAGCAGTAAAAATGACCTGTTAATTTCACAGTGCCCCAGAGCAGGAAGCACTGTGACTCCCAAAGGGAAGAAGGTTTTTATTCTGATTCCACTGTCTGGTGAGCTGCTCAGGGAACAACCCCGGGAAAGGCGAACGCCCCTGTCTCTCTCCACCTGCGGGCAGCAAGCGAAGGGTTAAAGGCCCCCCTGGGAGGGAGGAGGAGAAGCTAATAGATTCTTCACTGCAGCTCCTCCATTTGCCATCAAGGAGGGGAGACGTTTTCACTCTTCTTGGAAAAACTTTGAAATGTAAACTGTTTCGATTGATGGCTCCTTCTGGCCCTGGCAACTCTTTTTGGTAGCTGGTGCTCTTTCTGTAATACTTGTTAAAAACGTCTCCGTAGCAAAGATGTTGTTTTTTATGTGATTTTTTTTTTAAGTCGGCGCATGTGTGAGGACAGACAGGCTCTCATCTCGCGCATCGGAGACCGGCAGGTGAACACCCACTCCGGTGGGCCTTATTCATTTGCGGTACTTTATAAGATTAGTCTCTTGGAAAGCTGTTTTCAGCAGAAACTGTCAATTGCCTCCCAGTGTGGTCCCTCTCCCTGGGGATGGCATCTCAGAACTTGTGAGGAGGCTGTAGCCGGAAGGTCCCTGGGGTCCAGAGAGGCTTCTGCGTCCTCACCACCTGGCTGGCCACCTTCCACACAAAGGCTGTCTGGGGACAGATGTGTAGCTGGGATCTCATATGTCTAGCGCCTTCTTTATATACAAGCTCTCTTCGCCCTTCCCTTAATTTTAATCATTTTTTTCTTATACTAGAATTTCCATCTTTAATCAGTCATCTCTGAGATGACTTAGTGTATATGATTTTTAACATTCTCGTAACAACCTGAAACTGTGCCCCAGTGGGGGGAAAAGTTCAGGTGGTGAAATTGATCAGTTTGTTTAAACCAATTGATTTAGATAGTGCAATTGGTTAAACTACATAAACCAGTGTGAAAAGTACCCATTTTAAGTCTCAATGTTGATTGCTTATATTGATCTGCTGGACTTAAAATAGTAAATCATCTCTTTACCCTGAGCTTTGTAGAAGCAGTTTCACAAGTTACATTTTCTTATTTGTTAGGAACCTATTTTTCTTTGTCTGATCACACTTGTGGTCCTGTCCTCTGTTTTGCTGCTGTTGCTTTATCCTAAAGATGGTGTTTTCCTCCCTGATTCAGGAACACGAAAGTGATCTGTATCTGAGTCACTGTCCCGTCCTAGTACAGCCAACCACCCCTTTCCTCTGAGTTCCCCTACTTTGCAGCCACAGTACCTGCCAACACCATGCTCTGTGTCGCCAGGAGGCTGCAAATCAATACAGATCTGATTTGTCAAGTGTCAAGTCAGGGACACTAAAGCATATGATCTTAGGGCAGCAGGTCATGCTGGCTGTCATCCTCTGTAGCTGTCTGGCTGCCCGGGGGCTCAGAGGAGCTTCTTTGCTCCCACTGTCATTCACACACACACACACACACACACGCACACGCACACACGCGCATGCACATTTATGCACACATATGTGCACATTCCCTGATTTTGCATATTCCCTTATGTATATGCGTGTGTATATGCGGGAATGTGCGTATATGAATATATATGTGCACATGTTTATATATGTAATATATACATTCAAAGTTAGACTGGAATTATCACTCTTGTTATTTTTGGTTTTTAAGATGGTAGGTTAATGAAAAACATGTGTGCAATGCTAACAAAGAAAATTCTCCACACATTTTCAAATTGTTTACTGAAACACCAGCAAATTTAATCCCTCTAAATCAGTATGAAATATTTAGTTTCCTTCTTGTGGCACTAAGATCGTAATTAATGAAAGATTCTGTTTTATCTCAGCATGCTGGCACGCGTGTCCTCAGTGCACTGCGATTCCTAGGCAGTGAGTACAAACCCTGGGCCGAGGTCCCTGCCTTCAGGATGCTTAGAACTGAGTTTGAAAACCAGATTAGAAATAGAAAGACAAACAAAATAAGATGATTCTTTTGTGTGAATGTGAAAAATGCTAGGTAGTACCTACCACTCAGAAATATGTTCATGATTTCTTACACATAAGAATAAAATTCTTACATTGTTTGTTTTTCAGAGTACGTGACAGCACGTCAAATCAGACCTGCAGGGACAGAGTGCTTTGCAAGGATGGTACTAGTTTGCTTCTCTTCTCCACTTGCTCTGTCTTCCTTGTCCTTGTTCCTGCTGGGGCCACAGGAGCTGCATGGGCTCCTTATTTCCATTACTGAGGAAAACTCTTGGGCCAATGTGAAACCAAATGGTGAGACCTTTGTGTAGACCGAGGCGGAAGTCCTGGGGTCACTGGCCTTTTCAGAAAAGATTAGGTTTTCACTACATTTCTGTCTCTGTAAAGTTTGCTTTCTTTCTCATAATGGGCTTATTAAATTTACTGAAGAGAATGACTATAATTTACTCTCACAGAGGACTTAGTATTCTCATTCGTAAAATGAAGGTAAATTTGTTAACATGTATAAGCAACTGATGATACCTAAGATCCAATCTTAAGTAAAAAATTCTCCTTTCTTTATGATTCCAAATGACAGATAACATTATGGAGGTCCAATTTTGATTAATTTTGAGTCCTAGAGCTTAATGTGTAGTTAAAAAAAAAACCCTGGAAGCATTTAAATTAAAATGTGTTTTGATTTTGATTAAATAATAATGGAAAGACAAAAGATTAATTCAGTCAAGCAAAATTTGTGCTTTAGGATTTGAAGATAGAATCAAGGTAAAAACAGAAAAAGAGAGAGAGAGAGAGAGAGAGTTAGTTCTTCTAAGAACCCCAGTGAAATATGTGGAATTGTTTTACAAATTGTTTAAAATTGTTTAGCTCAGTTCCCTGGTGCTAAATCTTTTATCTTTCTCCTTCGTTCTATCGTACACACATGGATGTAGGTGAAAAGTCTTTTGAACTCCAAAGTTACAGAATGGGTGTGTATCATTTCAGTGATATGTACTGTATCAAATCAGAGCAAAGATATTTAAAAAATCTTTGCCCTTGCAAGAGTATGGACAAGAAGTTATTGAAGTGGGGGAAATTTGAGATTCTAATCTTAGCATCTATTTAAGGTCACTTGAGACCAATTATAATTTTTAATTTTTTAAACTGGCATAAATTTTATGTATTTATCATAGTCTGATGCTTAGATATATGGATACATCATGGAAAGAGTAAATCTAGACAATTAAGAAATGGCATTACCTCACATAATTGTTATTATTGTTGTTTTTTTGGTGAGAATATTTAACATTTGTTTTCTGCAGTTTTCAGGAGTACAATGTATCGTCATTCACTGTAGTCACCATGCTGCCCAGTAGTTCTCTGGAACTTATTCCTCAGTCAAACTTGTATTCTTTACCAATCTCTCTATCCCCACCCAACAACTTCAGCCTCTGACAATCACCGTTGTAAACTCTGTTTCTACAAGATCTAAGATTCTATGTCTGAGTAAAATCATGTGTATCTTTCTGTGCCTGGGATGTTTCCCTTGACCTCCTCTTTTTTTTTTTTCTTTCTTTCTTTGTACTAGGAATTGAACTCAGGACCTTGTACTTGCCAGGCAGGCACTGTGCTGCTGAGCTGTATCCCTTGCCTGATCTCCTCTTTTTCTTATCCACGTCGTCTAAAATGAAAGAATTTCCTTTTTTTTTTTAAAAATGCCTGTGTAGTATTACATTGTGTATACGAAAGTGTGATCAAAATGTACCAGTGCAATTCTCGATCATTAGTGACACTGAGTATTTTCCATGTTTGTTGGCTATACAGTATATTTTTTATATACTATTTGTATATTTTCTTTTGAGAAATATCTATTCAAGCTTTTGTTCATTTTTAATGTGGTTATTTATTTACTTACTGTTGGGTTGCTTCAGTTTCTTATTTTATTTAAATGTTAACCTCTTTTCAGTGAATGATTTTCAGATATTTCATTTCATTCAGTAGTTTTTTTTCTCCACTGTGAGTGTTTCATCTGTGGTGTTGAAGTTTTTTAGTGGAGTATAGTTCCATTTGTCTAATTTTGCTTTTTTTGCCTATGCTTTTGAGATCATACTCAAACTCTTTTTTTTTTTTTTTTTTTTTTTTTTTTTTTTTTTTTTTTTTTTTTTTTTTTTTTTTTTTTTTTTTTTTTTTTTTTTTTTTTTTTTTTTTTTTTTTTTTTTTTTTTTTTTTTTTTTTTTTTTTTTTTTTTTTTTTTTTTTTTTTTTTTTTTTTTTTTTTTTTTTTTTTTTTTTTTTTTTTTTTTTGCGGAATTGGGGATCGAACTCACAACCTCGTGCCTGCCAGACAGGGGTTTAAGCCACTGAACCAAGCTCCCAGCCCTAGTTTTTTGACGCAGGGTTGCACTATGTAGCTCAGACCAGCCTTGCACTCCTGTTGAAGCCCAAGGCAGCCTCAAACTTACAATGCTCCTCGTACCTCACCCTTCTGAGTGCTGGGATTAAAGGTGTACGGCACCACGCCCAGCTCATATCCAAACTTTATGACTTCCCCCTAAATTTTCTTCTCCATAAGTTTCATTGTTATGGGTCTTAATGTGTTTATTCTGTTAATTTTTTATAAGTATCTAATTACATTTTTATGTATGTGGAGGTTCAGTTTTCCCAACACCACTTACTGAAAAGAAATCATTTCCACATTGCATGTTTTTTTTTAAAAAAACTTTCTTTTGGTCAAAAATTAATTGACTATAAATGTGAATTCATTTATGAACTTTCTATCCCATGTTGGTCCTTCTGTCTTTCGGATGCCAGTGCTCAGTGTTTTGGTAACTGTACCTTTGTAGCATATTTCAATGCTATAAAGGAGGACAATGCCTCCAGCTAGTTTTTAATTTTCATTCAGGATTATTTCAGCCATTAGGGTCTTTTGCACATATATGTAAATTTTAGGATTGTTTTTTTCTTTTCTTTTTTTTTTTTATTTGAGCGAAGAAAAACAAAACAAACAAAAACTACAACAACAACAACAAAAAACGACACATATAGTAAAAACAACAAGCAAAAGAGACAAGCAAACAACTAGAGTAAATACACAACATTGCAGGTTTACAAAACCGGAAGATAGAAGCTTGAGAATGGTTGCAATTTGCGCATCGTTATCTTTAAATGGTTTCTTACATTAACAGATATAGACATGCAAGATTGATTTAATCATATGAGTATTAATTGTTCCTTCTCAATAACATTGAGCAGTGTTCTTTTTAGTTATCTTACATATACATATATACAGGTTTATATCTTTTCCTCTTCCCTTTTCTCTTTCCGCCCATTCCCTTCCCAATTATCTTTGCTCTTTGAGCTGTTCTTTACCCTTCCATAGTATTTATTGTAGATTTTGAATCATATATACTTTTCCATTTCTTACACTAGGGAGACAATAC
>RJWM01031016.1:0-22880 GCA_004363535.1 Dasyprocta punctata
TATTATTATTATTTCACAGGCATATATTGCTAATCAAATTTGTAGTTGCAAGTCTTATTAATGCAGTCATACTGAACCTTGAAGCCCCGGGCATAATGTCTGGTCCTATTCTATCATGTTCCTATCTAAGGGCTAGTTATGCAAAGGATGCACATGTGTTTTAGCAGTATTACATCCATCTGTTTTCTGATGGAGTATTTCCTAGACCTGCTCAGTTTTCCTACAACTATGAAGGTCTTTGTGTTGGAGTCAGGGAAGAAAGTACTGTATTCAATCCACAGACCCACACTTACTTTCCAGTATAGCTTTTCAGTTGATGCAAAGGCTGCACAGGTCTCTCTTTGACATTTTCATATTCTAAATGGATTATGTTTTCTTGTCCAGGCAAGTTTTCATCTACACGTGGGCTTTTTTTGTTTTAAACAATCTCAATGTCCATGCAAAAGTGATAATTCTTCGAATCACTAATTTTTCATAGCCTCTACCTTTCATGTAAATATCAAGTCTTTTTTTTTTTTAAGAAAAATAAACTGTGTTAAATGATGGGAACTTTGGAGATTGGATATTATTTTTATAAGCAGTACTTTTTTTCTGGTCTGGAAAAGGTCATGGCATTTGTAAGTGTGTGCTGTTTAGGGGGACTGTTGTTCATTCTCCTGAAATGTAATGAGATGCAATTGATCTGTCAGCACAAATAGCTTTCAAAGACTGCAAGTGCAGTAAAATAAAATCGAAGCAAACAAGATTATCTCAAAGTGACTTTTGAATAAAAAGTGATTATCTCACTTTCCCAAAAGTTTTGAAAGCAAGGCAGGCCAAAAGGTTTAAAACACAACCAAAGGCGATTTAATGTTCTTGAGAGTTTATGAGAGTATTTAAAAATAGTACTGGAGTAATTGCACATCCACAGGCAAAAATTTTAGCCTTGACCTAAACCTTGGGCCTTCTGAAAACTTTAACTTAAAAATGAATTGCACATTTAAATACAAAACGCAAAACTATAAAACTGAGTCAGGGAGTAGCTCACGGATGGAGCCCATGCTTAAAAGTGCAAGAGCCTAGGTTTGATTTCCAGTAGGACAGAAAACAAAAACAACACCAAACCAAAATTTTAGGGGAAAACATAGGAGAAAATCTTCAGAAATTAGGGATAAGTAAAGAGGTTTCAGATGTGACACCAAAAGTGTGTTGCACAAAATGAAAAGCTGAATAAACTGGACCTCATGAAAAGACAAATGACAAAATTGGAAGAAAACATTTGTGAAACACATATTAAGCCTAAGGTTTTATATCTGGGATTTATAAAGAACTCAAAATTCAACAGTAAGGAAACAATCAATTAGAAAATGAGTAAAATGAACAAATATTACACTGACAAGGACAACAGATGGCAAATAAACACATGGAAAAAATTGTCCACCATCAATCCTGGAGAAATACAGATTGCCTTAGTTTCTCTTTTCATTGCTGAGACAAAATACCCAACACCGTAAGTTATAGAAGGAAAGATTTATTTAGCTCACAGTTTGTATAGTCTTCAGTCCATAATCCTTTGGTTCCAAGGCAGAGTGACTTCAACAGAGGAGAGAAATTCATGGTAGGCAAAAGACAGCAAAAACAACAAGGGAATGGGAGAGAGGGATAAGCGTCTTTCTGTCCCTTATGTTATACGCAGGGTACCTGCCCTAGAGTGGGTGTAGCACTTACACTCTTAATCCCAGCATTGGACCATGAATCAATCACAGACTTTAGATTCCACTGTCTCTGAAAAGTCCACCTCTCATGACCACATGGGGCTTTGGGGTACATCCAGACACAAACCATAACACAGATTAACCCCCATGTATCATCATATACCCATTAGCATGGCTAAAATAAAAAACAATGATAACACCAAACACTTGTGAGGATATAAAAAGGCTGGGTCACACATTGCTATTGGGGGTGTGACATGGAACTGCCACTGAAGAAAATGTGTGTCAGTCTTTTCAATAACTAGAAATGCACTTAGCAGGCAACATAGCAATTGTGCTTCCAGCATTGATTCCGGAGAGGTAAAAATTCATGTCAATATAAAAATCTGTAAATGAATGTTCATAGCAGCTTTTTCATAATAATCAAAAACTGGAAACAACTCAAATGTTCTTCATTAGAGGAATGGTTAAATGAAATATAATAAAAGAGAAGAACCATTAACATACAGAACTTGGATGGATCATGAAGGAGCTATGCTGAATGAAAAAAGTTAATCTTCAAGGATACTGTATAGTTCCACTTAGAAACTATTAATATAATAAAATAAAATCAGGGAGATGAAGACAGAGTTCTGGTTACCAGGGCTTAGGGGTGAGGAGACGGGATGGATATGATTTTTAAAAAGATGATATTAGGGAGCATTGTGGTGATAGAACTGTTCTATACCTTGATTGTGGTAGTGGTTATAAAAACATGTACTGATAAGAAAGTTCATATATTTTCACACTGAAAAAAACCCTGATACATTTCATGGAATTGCATGGAACTACACAGACACAGACACAGACATAGACACAGACACAGACACAGACACACACACACATACACATACATGTAAAAGTGGTGAAATCTGAACAAATTCTGTGGATTGTATTAATGTCAGTTTCCTGGTTTTGATATTGTGTCCAAGATGTTATCATTGGGGAAAATTGAGAAAAAGATATAAAGAAGTTCTCTGTACTGTTCTTTTTGCCATTTCCTGTGAATCTGTTATATCAAAAGAACAAATTTTCTTTTTTTAACTTTGTGATGGCCCAAGAATGTAGCTAAGTAGTAGACCATTTGCCTGTCATGTGCAAGGCCCCAGACTCAATCCCCAGCACCAAATAAATAAATAAATAAATAAATAAATAAATAAATCTATTTTTAATCTGGGTACAGTGGCACATGCCTGTACTACTTGAGAGTCCTTGAGAGACTGAAGCAGTAAGATCACTTGAATGAAGCCCGTCTTACAAGAACAAAGTTGCTAAGAGCTTGTGTGTTTACTGAGAAGCCTAGAGGATGGTAAGAGGCCATGGCACTTGTTAGCTCTAGCTCCTCTTTCAGCCTCCCTGAAGGACTGATGATATAGACCTTTGAAAGATTCATGGAAGAAAATGAATTCTCCTTTTTCCTATGTCTGTTCATTCAATTCTAGTCATTGTCATTTCTCATCATAAAATAGTTAGAAGTAAAATAAAATTTCAAAAGTTTCTGAATCCCTTGCTTCTATTTGAGGGTTCCTCTTCCTCTCTTCCTCCTCTGCTTATTTATTATCAACATACTAACAGTTTTAGTATATGTGCTGCTGAAGTGAGCCCATACCAGCGGTCTCAAGACATGCATTTTGTGTCAGTCACTGCTGCAGATTTCAAAACTAGATTAAACAAAAGACAAATTGACAATTTTTGCTAGCCTAACTCCAAAAAATAACCTGGCTTCAGAGTATGAATTTCACAATGTATGACTCTCTCTCTCTCTCTCTCTCTCTCTCTCTCTCAATATATATATACATTTTGACTTGCTGTTATTCCAAACCAGTTTCTCTCCATATAACTTACATTATCCTTATATGTCAGATTTACAGAGAAAGTGAAATCATTCACCATAGCCTCTGTACAAATCCAGAGGCTGATCCCTGAATTGTGTGAGATTATTGCAGAAGAGGGAAAGGCTGGTTTTGCAAAGGAAAGTATATTGCGTGAGCAAAAATTTACACACACACACACACACACACACACACACACAGCCTTTATGAGCAACAAAAACTAAGGCTTTCAGAAGTAAATATTATCCCAAACTCTTCCGCCGAAGTCAGCTACCCAGCTCTCCTGCTGAAGCTCCCATCATGAGATCATGTCCTGCTTTCCTGGTGAAACAATCTCAGTTCTTAACACTACTGTGTTTATTTTTTACTTATATCATATGCCTAAGGATCATTTATCAATTCTAGCTTCTAAATCTTTCAGATTGACTAGACTAGAATAGAAAATACAACCCAGGAAAGTCTAAGCAATGGTTTGTTTATACAACGAAAGACTGAACATTACTCCTATATAATTTAAGGGTATACCTTTATTTACATAGTATATATATATATATATATGCTCATGTATGCAGATATATATGTAAAAATTATAAATAAAAGTTGTATAATCCAATTATTTCTTTCATTCATTTGCATATATTCTTTCATACTCACTATGTGCCAAGCTTTAATACCACAAAGGACTTGAGATATTAGAATAATATGAAAACAAATGTTTGGGGAACTTGATCTTTTCTTTTCTTTTCTTTTCTTTTTTTGTACCAAGAATCGAACTCACGACTTTATGCTTACCAGGCAGGCACTGTGCTGCTGAGCTATATCCCCAACCCTTATGGAAATAAATGAAATACAAGTGTTTTTTAAATGACAGAAGAGACTTTAAAACATGACTTGGCGTTCTTACGCTAGTAAAGGGAGAGAGATGATGATCTATCAGGTTGTAATAAGTGCTCAGGAGAACAAATAAAGCTGCAAAGGAGACAAAAAGTGCCAAAACAAAGGAGGCTACCATTTACCATTGGGAAATCAGGAAAGGAAGATGTCATTAATAGGTGACATTGCTACCTTGGATGCTTTTACCAACATAGAATTGACTCAGTACTTCTCCTGAAAGCCCCTGTTATAGAGAATAATAATGATATGGTAGTACGCAATAAAAGAGTCAATATCTTAATTTTGCTTAGAACTAGAATAAATGTATAGGAGGAAAGAAGGGCAAGAGCAAAGAAATTCAAGCTGAATTTTCTTTTTTTTGAGTCAGTATGTAATTGAGGCTGGCCTTGAACTTACTATGTAGTTCGGGCTCTCTTTGAACTCACTGCGATCCTCCTGCCTCAGTCACCATAGTGCTGGGATTATAGGTGTGCCCCACCACACCCAGCTTCAAACTGAATTGATCGACAATTACCAAAATTGGCAATTGAATCAATAGACATCAGACTACTAATATCATGATAGAGAACAGCAGAGGTGAACTGCTTGGAAAGCTGCTCAGTTAAGGCAATGGTTGCCTTACTTTTATCTTTGTTTTCCCTGTAAAGTCTGTTATCTACTTCATTTAAACTGTTTATAAACTTTAAATAAAGGATGAGACTCAGTAAGATTGAAAATATCTTATATTGTGAATCACACTAATAGTGAAAACACACAAAAAGGACCTCTGGTTTATTATTGAGAAAAAGGAATTTGATTAGAGATGAACAAAGGGAATAAACTACTCAATATATATGCATACAACTCTTAGCATCTCCTATCTGTATAGTCAGCTTTAAAAATTAGAGCAAACTGAGACACTAGAGATAAAATGAGTAGTGATTACCACTCTTATGACATCAACTAAAATGTCACTTGTTTTTATATTTAGATATTCATCCCAGGCCTCTTGATTATTAAATTTTTAAATATCAAATTATGCCCACTTTTTTCGCCTATTTTTTTAAGATTACTTTTGGCCCAACACAATAAAAATTTTTATCTGAACATATCTATATAAGTAATTTATGTATTTTTCATAAATACCAGCTGCTTTTAGAAAACACAACAATGCTTTCATTCATTTTAAATAGATTGAAAACCAGCCTAACAATAAAAAAAGATGGTTAGGCAATTTACTATGTAGAAACACCAAAAATTACTTTATTTGTTCTTATATTTTTATAGCTATCATTTAATTTTAGGTTGCATTTTTATAAAACCTCATAAATCCAGATATATCTGTTTTTCTGCCAGATTTGTCCGGATGTGATTCATAAATATGTCAAGAAAATCTCATAAATTTTTTATTAGTCTGTATTAATATTTTAATTGTAATTTAAGGAAACAAAAGATCCTACATTCAATGGATTGGAATGTTTCAATGTCACATTTCATGTTAGCAATAACATTTCTGCTTTTTATAAAGGCTGTACTATTGGAACATCTATCACATGAAAAATCTGGCCTTTTGGGCACCAGTGAAACTGCAAAATGATTTTATCTTTTAAACAATTCTCTTCTTGAAAAGAACCTATGTCAGGGCTGCTTTCAGATTGTACCTCATCCTTCCCAGGCCAGCTCATAAAGAACTCTGCATTGGATCCCCACCCATAGTGCCTCCTCACCTCTAGAGACTGAGATGAACATCACTCCTTTGGCAAAACTGAAGCTAGTATGGCTGCAGGATTTTCACACAGATCTTTGATTTCCATTGGTCCATGTCACAGCTTACCATATGTGTTGGATGAACATGAGAACAACCTCAAGAAGAGGGCCTTTGAATAATATTGTTTATTATTTCTGTAAAATGCTTAAAATTAATTTTATCAAATGATTAGAGAAAATAAGAAGAGCTTCTGTCCCTCATAGAAAGTGGTATTTCTTACAATTATATGAAATGTTGTGTTATTATTAGGGCAAAGTTAATTATCCTATAACAGGAAGTGTAAGAAACATCAACACACTTGGTCTATAGTCCTCCATTTTTAAAATTTACTCTACTTTCATTGCCACTGCCTCCTGCTCCTCCCTCCTTCTCCTTGAGACAGGGTCTCATTAAATTACCTAGGCTGACCTTGAACTGGTGATCTTGACTCAGCTTCTCAGAGCCCTTTCATTCTAGTGAGAGATTGATAGAGATAGAGAGCTGAGATAGGGTTAGGGACAGGGATAGGGACAAGGACAGGGACAGGGACAGAGATAGGGAGAGACTGAAGCTTAGACCCACAGCCCACACACTGAGCTACATCCCCAGTCTTTCTTTTCTTCTTTTCTTTTTTTTTTCTTTTTCTTTTTTCCCATTTGAGATAGGGTCTCAGTAAGCTGCTAAATTACCTAGTCTGGCCTTGACCTTGTGCTCCTGCTGCAGTCTTCAAGAATGCTGGAATTATAGGTACACCTTACCATGCCTGGTTCTTTCCTTGGTTTTTGAAGAGCATTTCTCCCAGAGTGATTTCCAGTATAAAGTACAGTGGACTTCCAAAGTCTTTTGAATCAGTTTTCCTAGAAGTGGAAAGACTGACATCCAAACAGTTTCAGAGATGGACAGAAAAAAGGAAAGTAGCAAAATGTAGTATTCAGCAAAATGTAGATATGTTATTTCAAAATTTTTCTTGTGTTAATTTGCAAAGACTGCCACCATCCAATCCAACCTATCATCACCATATCTGGCTTGCACATCTTTCTTTTTTTTAAGTCTGAATATAATTCACAGACTATAGTATTTATCCTTTCAAGGTATAGAATTCAGTGGTAATTAGTGTATTCATTCAAAAGACTGAGAAACCATCATTATGAAGTACAGAAATTTTCAAACTCCCAAAAGGAAAACAACATAGTTATTACAGTCACTCTTTACTCCCCCTGAGAATCCTAACCTATTCCCTGTCTCTACTGAGTTGCTTAGTTTGAATCTTGTTTATAAATGGAATTATGTCATGTGTAACCTTTGGGCTCTGCTTCTTTTACTTAGGAGAGGGTTCTGGAGCATTATCTATGACACAGTATTAACATTTACTCCTTTCTAGGATGTTATGGTTGATACATTGTGTCCATATGAGAGGTTTACAAATTTAACTAAGAGACTCAGCAGGGAGCCAGGAGCCTTACTCTGTAAACATCCCCAGCCTGTACAAGAGGAGGGCAAGGAGAATTTGTGAGTGCCACCCCAGCCCTGGAGAGGGGGTAGCCTGAGTGCAATATAAGGGAGGAAAAGAGGCTTGCTCTCCCCACCCCTTTTTGCTCTTGTTGCTTTGCTGTCTTTTGCCACTTGAACTGTTACTCCAGTGCCATACCTCCATACCTTGGAGCCAGCTGATTATGTACTGAAACCTCCACAAACTGTGAGCTAAATAAACCTTTCCATCCTTAATTTTGGGTGTCGGGTATTTTGTCTCAGTAATGAGAGAGAAGTAACCAAGACAGAATTTGGTACCAGAGGAGTGGGTCATGCTTTGACTATGCCTGACCATGTGGTTCAAGAGCCTTTGGGAATGGCTTGTGGGAAGATTTTGGAAAGGTTTGGAGATGTCGATGTCACCTGAAAGTGTAGAACACCTTGGACTGTTCTGTATGAGAGACTCTGGTCAGAGCTCAGAAAACCAGAAGGTTGATAGAAATCCTGCCAGTAAAGACCAGACTCAGTAAATTCCTGCTGGAAAGGACTACACTGGATGCCGGACTCCAGATGATATACATTACAGCTTGGCAAAAAGTTTGTCTGCATTTTGCTTGTGTCCAAAGACTGCCTGAGACTGAGATTAAGGGCAATGGACTAATTAATCTGGCAGAAAAAAATTTCAAGGCAGTCAAATGTCAAGGCTGTGGCATGGCTATTGTTGGGGGCTTTTAGGCACATCTATGTTGAGAATCAAGAGCAAAGAGCACAACAGGATGATTTAAAGTGTTGTGAGTTTGGCCAGAAAGGACATTCCCTGTGGACTGAAAAGATAGAGCTGAGGAAATCTTTATTGTTGGAAAGGAACAGGAGAATAGATAGCCTGAAGGTGTCACAAAAAAGCAGCAAGTCTCAAACCTTTGCCACCTCAAAACTGCAAAAGTGAAAGACTTTGCTTTGAGGCAAAAGTCACAGAGCACCATGTTCCAGAATGGCAACAGCATAGAAAATTTATTCCTCAGGATTGGATTCAGAGTTCTCAGAGAAATAGGTACTTGACTGCTACAGCCAAGAGAGAGGAAAGCCTGGCTACTGGTCCATCTGGCAGCAGATTTCAGCATCATCCACATGGTGTTGGCTTTAGGTATATTCAGAATGCAAGAGTTCTGAGGTTAAAAAGGCTTCCACCCTGATTTCAGAAGGCCTGGGAGGCCAGGCAGTATGCCCCTGAGAGGGCAGTGCATGAAGCTGTGAGTGTGAAGCTGAAGGTGCTTTGGAGACCCCAGAAGTTTGGAAAATCCAGGAACATGGATCATCTAAGGAAAGCTACAAGGAGAGAGCAAAGCAGGACTTAAAGAGAAGCTGTGGGAGCTACAGTCACCAAAAATGCCATAGTGATGGAGTCACACAAGGCCTTTGGAGCTCACAATTTTCCACAGATTACTTCAGATGCTGGATGTGCAACTACAGGATTTAATGTTTGCCCTGCTGGATTTTGGACTTGCTTTGGTCCCAATGCTTTGTATCCTTTTGTACCTTTTAGAATGGAAATATTTATCATATGCCATTGCATGTTGGAAGTGTTTAACTTTGCTTTCATTTGTACAGGGGGTTGCAGTTAAGTGTTTGCCTTACATCTCAGAAGAGACTTGGGACTTGGACTTCTCAACAATCCTGAAGCTTCTAGGACTTTAGAAACTTTTGGAGATTTTACAGGTTATACACTGTGTCAACTTGAGAAGTCTAGCAGCTTAATTAAGTAAGGCAGCAGCTCTACATCCTGAGGTGTAGAGTACAAGCAGTTACCTGTTAGTTGTGTCAAATTGAGAAGGTCAGAAGTTTAGCTGAGAGACTCAGCAGGGAGCCAGGGATCTTATTTTGTAAACATCCTCATCCTGTACAAAGGAAGGCAAGGAGATTTGTGGATGCTATACCCACCCTGGGCAGGGGGCGTCCTGTGTAAATCCTGAATACAACAAAGCCTGAAAGGTGAGAAGGAACCAGTCATGGAAGAAGAGGGGAAAAACGAGCCCTTGACAGAGAGAACATCAAGTGCGTAAATCCTGAATACAACAAAAGGAGGAGAAGCGGCTTGCTTGGCCCCTTTTTACTCTGGCTCCTCTTGCTCGGCTGCTGCCTTGAATTGTTGTTCCTGTGCCATGCCACCCTGCCTTGGAGCCAGCTGATTGTGGACTGAAAACTCCAAAAACTGTAAGATAAATAAACCTTTCTTTCCCTAATTTTGGGTGTCAGGTGTTTTGTCTCAGCAAAGAGGGAAAAGTAACCAAGACAGAGATGAACTAAATGTCTTTTGCATGAAGGATGTGCATGAGTCTTTGGGGGGCCGGGGTGAAATGCTATGGTTCTAATGTAATATGTTTACAGACTTAATACTGGTTGTTAAAGATTGTTAAACCCATGTTATAATGTTCAAGTTATGAAAAGATTAGAATAAGTTGCCTTTGTATCTGGAGACCTATTTAAAGAAATGTGTCTGATTGCTAAGTTGACAAGGGGTGGATTGTTATGGTTGATACATTGTGTCAACTTGAGAAGTTTACAAATTAGCTAAGAGACTCAGCAGGGAGCCAGGAGCCTTACTCTGTAAACATCCTCAGCTTGTACAAGGGGAGGGCAAGGAGATTTTGTGAGTGCTATACTAGCCCTGGAGAGTGGGTGGCCTGTATACAATATAAGCGAGGAAAATAGGCTTGCTCTCCCCACCCCTTTTTGCTCTTGTTGCTTTGCTGTCTTCTGCCACTTGAAGTGTTACTCCAGTGCCATGCCTCCGTGCCTTGGAGCCAGCTGATTATAGACTGAAACCTCCACAAACTGTGAGCTAAATAAGCCTTTCCTTCTTCAATTTTGGGTGTCAGGTATTTTATCTCAGTAATGAAAGAGAAGTAACCAAGGCACTTAGGACTTCTGCACTGACTGGCCTCTTATCTTCCCTACTTCTCCTGAGGTCACCCAGAGCCTGCTCTCTGTGCAGGCCAAAGTGATCTTTTCAAATATAAAACAGATGCTCTCACTCCTCTACTTAAAATCTTGCAAAGCCTTTCCATTTCACTTAGGAAAAAATTGAATTCCTTATCATGGCCTGTAAGACCCATTAATGATCAAGGACCTACCCTGCCTACTTCTCTGACCATAGCTCTGTCCTATACTCCAGTAACTCATTTGGTGCCAATTACACTGACTTCTTTTTGCTCACTGAGTCTTCCTGGCTTGTTTCTACCTCTAGCCATTTGCACTTGATGTTCTCTCTGTCAAGGGCTCGTTTTTCCCCTCTTCTTCCATGACTGGTTCCTTCTCACCTTTCAGGCTTTGCTGTATTCAGGATTTACAAAGGAATAGATTTAATACAGAAACATAATTTATAGAATTATTTTATAATATTCACCAAAAGAGTCAAATGCAGAAGAGTGCAGGAAATCTGCTCACACACTAGAGACCCAAAGAATTCAGCTGAGGGCCTGGATTCCATGGCAATGATCTGCACGAGTCCAGCTGAAGACCTAGAGCCCATGGCAATGTCCTCCACAAGTCCAGCTGGAGGCCTAGAGCCCACAACAATGTCTCATGCAAATCTGTATCCCGGATCTGCACTGGGAAGGCCCCAAGGTCAGTGGTGGAAGCTAGAAAGTCTGCGCCAGTGGGATGAAGGACTTGTGCCAGCAGGTTGAGGATCTGCATTGGAGCCAGGAAGTGACACTCAAGGTAAGGACAAGAGCTCCCCTGAAGGGAACCACAGCCATCCTTAGGGACAGCAAGGACCAAAGCTCCTCCAATGATGAGAACAGCTGAGTTCATATCAGGAAAATCAACATGACAAGGTTCTCCAGGAGTATCAACAGCACTCCATCTTCCCCTACAGTTCTGTTTCTATGCTGTTGACAACAATCCTCATGTGATCCCTCCATACCCAGAACCATGCTGATTCAGTTCAGCTGGGTGTTACAAGTTAACCATTAGGTAATCCACCACAGGCCTCCTATACCACCTCCCTAAGAGATGCATGCCAAGATGATTCAGTCTGTTTTCAGTTTGAGGGTTGAATTCATGGTCAGCTGGCTCCAAGGCAGAGACGCCATAGCAGAAGGGCATGGTAGAGGAAATCTGTTCAACTCATGGTGTTTCAGAAAATCCAACATCAAACCAGATGAAAGACTGTGCACCAAGGAATATGAAAGGCAACATTTACTATGCTAGTGGGCTGGTGGAAATCAGTCCCAAATCATCAGCACTAAGGCAGTTTTGGGTTCAGTTTAAATATAGTTTGCAAGCAGGAAGTACAAGGCAAACGGCAGATTGTTACATGATTGGCTACATAAAGTGAATTAGGCAAACTAATTATAAATAGATTTACTTAAAAGGAATTTCTTACCATAATGTAGGAACATCCTGGGGACAATGGGAGGAGGTTCGAGTGGAGTGAGCAAAGTTAAAGGTGTTCTTAACTGGGTCCCTTTGCCCCAACCAAAGTCCTTGAAGCAAGTTGGAAACAATATATTCCGTTAACTAAAGGAAACACAAGCTGGGAATAGTCAAGTTGGCCTAGAGCTTTATCAGAAGCACCTGGACCCAGACAGTCAAGGATAACTGAGTTTAGTAGGATGCTTACACGACAGGCAGCAGGAGCAGGCAGAGGCCACTATTTGATTTTTAACTTGCTATAACATGTCTGTAAGTCTGCTATTCTACAGCTGTGCCTTTCCTATTTATATAATTGTTCCCTTACAGTGGCATCCAGGAAGCAGAGATCAAAAGAGAAGCCAGAGAGGAAAGGGCCAGGGACCAGACATAGTGCCCTGGGTCATACTCCTTGATCCGCTTCCTCCTGCTGGGTCCACCCCTTAATAGTCAATCAGTTATGAACTCATCAGTGGGTTCATAGCATCAATGAGGTTAGTACCCTCACAATCCAATCACTTCTCCAGAAGTGTTTTGATCCAGTCAGGGTGACAGTCAAAAATAACCAGCCCACTGCCCACCCCTCATCCATCTTCTTTTAACACCCAAGTCACATTAACTGCATGGATCCATAACTCTGAAAGGTTTTCTTTAAACATTTTTTAAAAATACAACCTCAAAATAGAAAAATGTAAACTCATATTAGAGGTAATAAAGGAGAAGCCATAAATAGAGATGAAATATTTGTTACGTATTTGACCAACAAAGGTTCCAGAATACATAAAACATTCTTATAAATCAGTGAGAAAAAAACCCCTAAAACTCCAACAAAAAAAAAAAATGGGCAAATGAGATAAATGGACATTTCACAGGAAAGGAAACAGTAATGGTTAATACATTTATGAAAAGACAGCCAATCTCATTAGTAAACTAGGCATTATAAATTCCTGCAAGGAGATGTCACATCTATCTGATTGGCAAACATTTTTGCATGGATGTGCAGCTATGGAAACTTTAACCATTGGTTAGAGAGCACATCGGTGTAATAATTTTGGAAAACCATTTAGAGTTCAACTAGATCATTCCCTATGACCAATAATTCTGCTTCTAAAATACATACTCAGAAAACTCTCTCACATATTCACCAAGGGACACACATACAAGGACATTCAGAGCAACCTGATTTGTGCAGAAAAAGTTTGCAATGTACAAGTTGTTTTTTACTGACCTGCTAGGGACATAAAAAATATCAAACCTACTATTTCAGGCTTTTCTGTTCTTGGTGACATCTCACACCACACCAGCTCTGAGACTAGTGATCTTTCACTGTACTTTCGAGAAACACAAGGCAGGAAAAGGGGAACCACAGCCATGTTCCCCTTTTCTATCCTTAGGTCATTCACGTCTTCTGCATTGCTTTATTTATTTATTTACTTACTTACTTATTTACTTAGTTACTTACTACTACTTTGCAAATAAACCAAAGTGTAAATAATCAGGAATCAAATCTATTCTCATCCATCCTTAGACCTTAAAAACCTTCTTTCTTCCATTTTTCCTGTACATAAAGAGGTTTAAAATGGTATCCATTTATTTTTTACCTGATCCTTCAGTTTTACTCCTACTTCCCTTCGTTTGGGTTTTGGGGTCTGCTACCAAATTCCAATTTCCTTTCAGAAAAGTTCTACTGTTACTAAATGTTATATCCCCCAAAGTGTTTGCCTTGATTACAGTGGATTGCGGTTTAATGTCTGACCCACAAAACTCCTGATTTACGGATAAATGTCTTGGTGGAGTGAAGTGACCCCACACCTTCACAGGTTCAAATCCTTGAGCAGATTTTTCAGTCTCTCTCAACACCTTTATGTAAGAATCTTTCTACCTATTCTACCTATACTTTTGCAATACATTTCACAGTAGTTTTATAATACTTTTAAAAATCTTTGTTACAGTGCTTTCACATGCCAGAGATGTCATGAGTAATAAATGAAATAGCACAAGAAAGCACATGACATTGAATACCTCTTTAAAAATGTGAACGTACTGTACCTGCTTCCTGCCTTTTCCTCCGCTTTCCTGGCCTTTCAAAAGGAGGTCAGACAAGATCAGTTTTCCCTTTTTTCTATAGAAGGATATTGGACCTGTCTCAGCTGATGTCCTGGAAGAGGCTGCGGCTTGGACATATCCATTTCCGCTAAGGAAGGAAAGGACATCATGGGGAGCGTGCGGAAGTGAGCTGAAAAGGCAATAAAAGCAAAAATGCATTGTGTAGTTGTCCACGGGACAACCGCACTACCCGGGCGGGTCCACATTTGTGTGGCCGGGCCCAGCAGTCCTTTCTTCTGGACCCTTTGTGAACAGACAACTGCGGCTCCCTAAATTGTTTCGGATTTCACAGGAATTTGGGGAGCGGGCAATAGCATCGACCTCGCCATGGAACCCGGCATTGCTCTAGGATGTACCGGGGACTGTACAAGGAGCTGGGGATAAACTGGGAAAGCCAAACAGAGCGCTAGGACAGAGGAGCGTCCTCGGGTTCGCCAGCCTGCTCCCAACCAAATCTTTCCAAGGTGGGGGTGCAAGTGGCTGTTTTCGTTCCATTCCCCTCGGTCCCAGAGCAAGGCCGAGGGGTGCCCAGTGTCAGTCAGGTCCTCAAGCCAGGGGGCGCGGACCGGCTGCGGGGTTGGACGGGGGCGGGCAGCGGGTCCGGTGACGCGAGGGAGCCCGGGGGCGGGAGGTGACGCACGAGGGGACGACAGCGCCCCAGCCGAGCGGTGCCTGAGATTTAAAAGTTGGTGGCGCGCGGCGGTCAGTTGGGTGGACGCGGAGGCGCGGCCAGGGCACCGGGCGCAGGAACCCCGAGCCGCCCGCAGGCGCCGAGATGCCGCGAAGCTCCTGCCGCCGCCCGGCGGCGTCCCGCGGCCAGGTGGCCCCGGCGTCCCCTCTGCTGCAGCTGCTGCTCCTGCTCGCCTGCTGCGCGGCCGCCTGCCGAGGTGAGAAGCCCCCCGCGCCCCGAGCTTCTCCGCCTGACGCGCCGCTCTCCCCGCTCCCTTGCTGTCCTCTTCCTTGGCTTCTGGGACTTTCCCTCGCCTCGGGCTGCGGGGCTCCGGGATTCCCACCCTGGACGACAGGTGCAAGTGCAGCCAGCGGCGCGGGCCCGGGTGGCCAGGCTGCAGCGCGTTCCGAACCCGGGCCCAGATCACACTCGGGTTCGAGGTTTCCAGCCCGTGGACCATGCGTACTAGGAGTTGAAATAGAGAACATTAAAATGTTTTCCCTTTCCATACAACTACTGCATGAGTCGACCGACACTAAACAAGAGTGTGCTGTGCACTTGCCAGGCGGAGTAAAGCGGCAGTGCGCGCACCTCTCAGGTGAGCGAGCGCAGGTTCTGCCCAGGTGAGCCCGAGCAAGAGAGCCGTGAACCCGGCCCACTCTGGTCGGTTAGGCGGGGCGGGGCGGGGTGAGCTCCGTGTCTTACAGGTTCGCAGGCACCAGGTGGGGAAAAGGCATGGAGACGTTCTCATCACTCAAAGTTGGAGAAGCAGGCGTGCAAAGCCCAGCCTTCAGGCAGTGTGCAGCTAACGCCAGAGGAGGAGATTTGATTTGATAACAATCGGAACTTCCTGAGCGTGGTTTAGAGGAAAAAAAAATAGGAAAAAGCGAACCGGGGAGGGAGATCTGTGCAGGGTGCTAATACACCAGAGAGGAGATTGCTTCGCTGTGTCTCTAAAGGTTAGGCATTGCCCGGTATGGGGCGAGGTGGGGAGCGGGGTGGGGCAGCGTTATAACATCCTTGAGCTGTGAGGGCCCCTCCACTGCCAGTCACTGCCTTTGTTATAACCATCAGTCCTGGGTGGGCCCCCTGGGAGTTTCCAGTTCAGTGAGGTAAAGATGGGCAGACTGTAGTCGTTTTTTCAAAATGTCCAGGACTTAGAATCGCAACTGCAGGGATCTTCCAGAGCTTCTAGCCCAGCCCTCAACTGGAGATGGGGAAACAGAAGCTGTTATTCTGTTCTTAATCCAGTTGTTTTTATTGCCCTTATTTCATTGTTTTGATTTCCTCCTTTGCTGAGACAGTGGAAGAGTTGGGCGTCCTTACCATTAGAAGCTAACAGACCTGAGCCTTTTCCACAGAGCCAGCATTACCCGCATGACTTTTGCAAGGCAAATGTTCATCCTTCTCTGTTTTAAATTTGTTATTAGAAAAAAAAAGGGGGATGATAGTCTTTGTGTACTTTATTAAGAAAGCAGATAATTATAGTTTTAAAAGTTGCCCTGGTGTGTAAAGAACATGCATGTCCCATGCATGTTACATGTGTGTGCTTGCAATGATTTTTGCATTGGCGGGGGCTGACTGCTGGGGAGGGGGAGAGCAGGGGTAGCGTGGTGAGGCTGCTGTAAATGAACAGTGGCTGTGGAAGGTATCAACTGGTTCCTAAAAGAAGCTAAGTCTTGGGTTTTATTTCCAAAAGCGCATCTCTGCTGACAACTAATTGTCTCATAAAAAGTATATCCTCTATATTTTTCAAGCAAAAGGTTGAAATGTCCCCTTTGCTACCTGGAGAGTTCCTAGGCTGCCCTTTTGTGTCTTCATTCCCTTTCAGACCTGTTCTTAATACTAAAAACCTAATTTTCTCTACCAATGTGGTGGAAGGGGAGAGGGTAAATATGCAGAGTGATTTGCCTTAGCCCTGACTCCATAAAGATGGTACTTGTGGAGGTGCACCACATATATCAGCAAAACTTGGGACTAATCTATCAAGATCAATCACTATGCAAATGCAGCCGGTTGTATCTAAAAGCAACAAAAATGCCACAAGCCAGAGAAAAGCAGAAGTGTCAGTAAATGCATCATCTGTAGCGAAAAATGAATTAGTGGAGCATATGTAATAGCAATGAGATGACAAAGGGTCAGTCACCAATTTGATAAATGAGAACAGTTTACTCAGAGAACATTATTGCAAGACGAAAATGTCTTAGAAGAGGAGCACAGTTAGGATATCTGCAGCAAACAATCACTTGATTATGCTTGTAACAATGAAGTATCGAATGGCCAAGACTAAAGAGTGTCTTTTCCTACCTAGCAAAGGAAAAAGAAAAAATGGCAGCACTTTTAGAATAATCAGATCTGTTTTACTAGATAATACTGCAGTGTAAACATTTTGGTGAGCCTGAGCAAAGACAGTGCAGTTTTTATGATGTAAAAGACAGTGGCACAAGTGTTTGAGTTTAATATTGAAAGTGACCTGAGTACTGCTCTTAATAGTTCTGTATGAAATCCACGTCTGAGATAATATGACTTGACTGTCTCCCAAAGGTGTCCTATATTGGACTCTTGGTCCCCAGCATAGCAGTTTTGAGAGGTGGTGAGTTCTTAAGTGGTGGTTATAGTAGGAAGTGGTTAGGTCATGGGGGCTGCCCTGGGAAGGGATTAAAATAGTGCTCTAGGACCCTGGTTAGTCCCCAAGAGAGTGAGTTGTTATTAAAAAGATCAAGACTGGCCTTTCCCTGCTCCCTGGCTTCCTCTCTTGCCATGAGAACATCCCAAGTGCTTGCTCTGGTGGTGTTCCCATCCACCATGAGCCCCTCAGCAGAGGCTGAATCAGCAGGGCCTCCTAATCTTGGACTTGCAGCTTCCAAAGCTGTGAGCTAAGTATACTCCTTTATAAATTACCAAGCCTTGGGTATTTGGTTGTAGTAATGAGAAAAGCAGACTAATGCACCATATCTTGGGAAGAAAACTGCATCAACTCTAATTAACAACTAAGCAAAGGGGAAAAATAATTTCACCTTACTTGGGTTCAGTCACAAGGTATTAGTTGTTTTCTATACATTTGGGCTCCTGTACCATTCTTACCCTGAGACTGTGTACACTTTTTAAATTGTATCTAAGTGCTGGGAACTAAATTAAACCTAATGGCAATTTCCAGGTGACTGGAGCTTGGGACTTGGGGGGAATGACACTCCTGGTGAACGGAGTGAGGCATCCTGGACGAGCGCAGTGCTTTGAGCTGTTACTGAGGGAGTCAGTCTGGAGTATAAGAATATACAATTGCATTTTAAAAACAGAAATAGCCTTTCAAACAGAATCTCATGCAGTAAGTTCTCCAAGTACTCTACATGAAAGTTTGAAAAGTACGGCTTTATCCCTTCCTGAAAACAGGATAAGCCCAGAGTGTGACCCACAGACAGTAGTGAGTTTAGGCTCTATTCTTGTGTAAGGGGAGAGATTTGTAACAGAAGTGTGTACAGTTGTTCCTTGATGGGAGATTTCAATCAGGCTCTTAAGTAAATCAGCTTTCTACTGTGGGCTGCATGATCTCTATGCATTATTCCTCATTCTGATTGCCACAGAAGATATAATACATTACCGTTATTAATATTACTAGAATTTAAACTAACAGTAAAAACATGAGAACTCAAGGCAAGATGATTACAAAGTGATAGAATTAAGGGGAGGAGCCGGGAGTTTGGCTCAGTGCCTTAAGCGCCTGCCCTGGCAAGCGCGAGGTTATGAGTTCAATCCCCAGTGCCGCAAAAAAAAAAAAAAAAAAAAAAAAAAAAAAAAAAAAAAGAAGGGGAGGAAACTGTCAGGATTTGAAGTCAGTCATACTTGGTCTGAAATCTGCCTCTTCCATGGATCTGTTTAGTTTGCCCTGAGCAAATTACTCAGCCCTTCCTTGTTTCAGTTTCCTCCCTGTAAAATGAAAATAGTCATTGTAATAATACCTATTTTAAAAAGTCAGTGTGGGGACTAAAGGACATAATATGTTTGAAATGCTTTGCATAGTATCTGGTATCTAGAAAGTGCTCTGCTCAGTGTGAATAGATGTCTTCTTTTTCCTTCCCTCACACCCCCTCTCCCTGCCCCACCCTCCTCCTACTTCTTCAGGGCTTGAGATCAAACCCCAGGTCTTGAGCATGTTAGTAGTGTACCACTGGTGTATACTACCAGTTTGAAAGTTCTCTTCTTTAAGCCTGTATTTAATGTACTTAATTTTGCTACATTTAAACGTTTTTTAAAATGTGTAGTCTTTTACTACAAGATGTTTTCTTGTTTTAGTAAAATTATATACATAACAATACATATGAATCACATTTAAATACTAATAAAAGCTGAAAACATTGAAATAATAATATAATTTGCATTAGTATGATTTAGAAACTAAACCTATGGAGAAGTAGTATTTTGGAGGATGTAAGCTAGGTGACAGTTTTATTTCAGTAATAATTAAGGCCCTAACTAGTAATTCATTTTTAAAAGACCTTTATTGTGATACAATGTATCTATCATAAAATTCACCTCTTTTTTGGTGATGGAGGGCAGATACCAGGGATCAAACTCACAGCCTCATGCCTGCCAGGCAGGCGCTTACACCACTGAGCTAAATCCCTGACCATATTTTTTGAGACAGGGTCTCACTATGCAGTTCAGGCTGGCCTTGAACTCACTTTGTAGCCCAGGCTGGACTCGAACTCACAAGGATTCTCCTGCCTCAGCCTCCGAGTGTTGGGATTAAAAGCATGTACCACCATGCCCGGCTAAAATTCACCTCTCTTAAGTATACATTTGAGGACTATTTGAGTACACTTAAGGAGTTGTGCAGTTATCATAACAAAGCAATTTTGGAGTGTATTCATCACCCTTAAAAGAACAGTTATGTTCATCTGAATCAATCCCCATTCCCATTTCTAGCTCCAGGCAACCACTAATCCTCATGTCATCATAGATATAATATTGTCTGGATATTTCATATAAATGGAATCATACAATAGCTGACTTCTTATGAATGCAGTAGTTTGTTTGACTTAGCATCATGTTTCCGTATTCCATCATGTTATGGCATTTACCATTAGTTCATTCTTTTTGTGCCCAAAGGTTATTGCGTTGTATAGCTTGACTGCATTTTGTTTATCTATTCCTTAATCAATGGACACTTGAATTGCTTCTCCTTTGGAGCTCATATGGGTAATGGTGCGATAAACATTCAGATATATGTTTTTGTGTAGATGTATATAATTCACTAGTGAGAATAGTGTTTTATAGTATTATTAAGGTTTATTTAATAATTATGTCTTCTATTAGTCAAATGCTGAAATGTCTAGTCAAATTAGATGAATAATAATACAGTGAAAATGAGAAATAACACTTGAAAAGGAATTATATCAATATTCCATTTTAAAATAAATATTATAAAATTAACATGGATATAACTTTATTTTTAGGTGCTCCAATATTACCACACAGATTATGGTCTGAACAAGAACTTCAATTGTGGATTAAGGTAAAGAATTATCCTCATACAAATTGGGGGAAACTTTCCTTTATTCAAATTATTATGGTAAATGAAATAACAAATTGAACTTTGGAACACCTATTCAAATTTGTCAGAATTATACTTTTATTAAAATAAAACAGGTAAATATGAAAAGAAACAGTTAAGTAAAGTAAGAAAGCAAAAATAAATCCAACAAATAGAGTAATTATAATGCAAGTGAATGTGCTAAAAATATACCACTTTAAAAACAGGGTTTCTTAGATGTGTTTCTTCATTTATTTGTTTAAGATCTAGAAAGAGCCACACCTGATACAGAAAATAATAACAAAAGAAAAATGTAGAATGATGGAAAATGACCTACCAAGCTAGTATGAATTGAAAAAAATTGGAATGATAGTCTTAATGTCTGATAAAATAGAATTCAGATGAACAATCATGATGGACAAATAAGGATCTTATATGCTGAAGAAACAATAACAAACAAGAATATACAGTCATTATTTACATGTCCTAACAATGCAACCTCAAAATTTATTTAACAACTGGTAGAAATTCAGGAAAAATAAGTAAGTCAATAGTTATAATTCAGGGTCAGGTCAGTGGCGTAAGTGCCTGCCTGGAAAGTGCAAGGTCGTGTGTTTGACCCCTGGTACCAAAAAAAATTAAATTAAATTAAATTGAAAAAATAGTTATAGTTGGAGTTTTTAACATATCTCTCTCAAAAACTGATAATTAAAGCAGATAGCTTATAAATAAATATATCAAAGACATAGTAGTATAATTAATAAATTTGAGGAGTTAAAATGTTTTGCAATATTTACACTAAATAGTATATCCATTCATCTTGCATATAGTTGGGGGCATTTAAAAACAGAACGTATGTTCAAATAGGAAGATTCTATAAATTAAAAAGAATTTATTTAAATGATTTCCAAACATAAAGAAGTAAGAAATTATTAACAAATGTGTAATTTAAATATCTCATCTGTTTGGAAAATAAGTATCATTTTTGTAATGGCCTTGGTTTTATTTATTTTTTACTTTTTATTTGGGTACCAGGAATCAAACTCAGGACTACACACTTGCCAGGTGGGTGCTGTGCCACTGAGCTAAATCCCCAGTCCCATGACCCTGGCTTTAAAAGAAAATTACATAATACTTAGAATTCAATGACAAAGTCACTACAAGTCAAAATTTGTAGTCTACAGCTAAGATATTGGCTGGAGAGAAAATATATAGACTTTCTTCAGTATACACAATGTTTTCTTCTCTATCTAAGAGTTTTCTTCTTTCCTAATAAATATACATGTATTGCACATATGTGTGTATTGTTTATATATCTATATATAAACATCTATATATGTATTATATAACAAGTTTGTTTACATTTATATAAATATATGTGTTATATGTATCTTATATATTTATATGTACTTACATATTTATATGTCACTTTTTCATTGCTGGGACAAATTATCTGACACCCACAAGTTAACACAAGATAGGGTAGAAGTTTCAGTACATGGTCGTCTGGCTCCAAAGCAGGGAGGCATGGCAGAGGAGAAACAGTTCACAGAATGACAGACAGCAAGAAGGAACACTTCCTTCCTCTTTCCCTTTTTATTCCATCCGGCTACACACCTACTGGTTGTTACCACCCACACCCAAGGTGGGTCTTCCTTCTTTAAGAAGTCATCATCCACAGCTGGAACTACACTAGATCGATCAGTGAACTAACCCAGTACCATATATCCATGATGCAGTATTACACACCCATGATTCAGCTACCACTCCCAAAAGCCCTACCTATGAGCACATGAGGCTTTGGGAGACATCTAGATATAACCATAGTATACACATATACATAGTTCTAAATTTTTCTTCCCTCTTGATAAATATATATATATATATATATATATATATATACATGTATGCATATATATTTACCAAGAAAGAAGAAAATTTAAAAATAAAATATCTGACTGAAAAAGAATAACAGGGAAAATTGAAAGAAATATTAATGAAGTAAATTATAAAAACAAAGGCAGAAATAAATTTTAATAAGAAAGTAAAGAACAAATTACAATATTAACAAGAACATACATTTTTTCTTTCAAAAAGTTAATAAACATTAATTAGCAGTACTGATTTTAAAAAACAGAAGAAAACAAAGATAAGTAAGACACATTCTGAAAAGCAGTCAACAACCAAGCAAAATGGAGATTTTAAAATATTTTCAAAAAGTATTATGAATAATTTTTTAAAAAGTACTATGGATAATTGACTGTAGTGATGGTTGCACAACTCTGTAAATACACTAAAAGACATTTAATTGTACACTTCAAACAGAGGAATTATATGACATGTGGGTTGTACATCAGTAAAAATGTTACCCCCAGAAAAGTAGTATACAGAGCTATTTGGCAGTAGTTTTGAAGTACTGGTGAAATGAATAAATTCTTATAAAAATATCTGAGACCCCAAAAATGCAGTACTAATACAATAAGCAATGAAGAAAAAAGGTTTCCTT
>RJWM01031017.1:0-22672 GCA_004363535.1 Dasyprocta punctata
GTAGGGCTTTGGGTAGGTGATGGGAACATGGGGACAGGATGCTCAGCTGTGACTCAGTCCACCGAAACTGTTTAGATACAGGATCACAGGTCATGCCTACATGACACAGTCAGCTACATGCAGAAATATGCTGCACCAGTCTGCTAGGTGTTTCTTCACCCAATCATATCAACAAATCAGGGTTAATGGTCACAATGGGGATGCATGTGTCCCTTACAGGATGATGTTCTTCTGTCAGGAATATGCCAAAGAATAGTATGCTGAATGGTAATTAAATTAGTCTTTTGAGGACTCTCCACATTGTTTTCCATAGAATTTGTTTTCCATAGTATTTGCACTGGTTTGCATTTTCACCAGCAATGTAAGAGGATTCTATTTCCCAGCACTCTAACCAGCATCCTTTTTTTTTTTTTTTTTTTTTTTTTTTTTTTTTTTTTTTTTTTTTTTTTTTTTTTTTTTTTTTTTTTTTTTTTTTTTTTTTTTTTTTTTTTTTTTTTTTTTTTTTTTTTTTTTTGATTTTTGTTTTTTTGGTTTTTTGTGCTTTGAGCTTTTTTTTGAGAGGTATATATTCAATTCATTTGTTTACATTTTAAGAGTTTGATATCTTATGGGATTTATTTTTTGCATTTTTTACTAATCCATATTTGTAGTACATACTGTTTACATTTCTTTTGTGGAGTTGGTTCATGTACATGACATATCTTAGCTCTTTTTATCACTCCCTTTCCCTCCCTCTCTTGCTCCATCCATTTCTTGATCTCCTTCCTTTATGTATGTGTTTGCCATACATTATGTTTACATTTCTTGTGTGGAGTCGATGCATGTAAATAACACATTTTAATTCCTTTTTTCATCCCTATCCCTCCTCTCCCTCCATCTCATTTTTTAAAATTCTAGATATTAGTCCCCTACCAGAAGAGTAACTAGTAAACATGATTTGCCACCCAGTGAGTAGTCTCTTCCCTCTGTTAGTTGTTTCTTTTAATGTGCAGAAACTTTTAATTTGACTTAGTTACATTAGTTGACTCCTGATATTATTTTCTGTGCTTGTAGAGTCCTGCACAGGAAATCTCTGCCTGTTCCACTGGGTCCAAGCATTTCCCCTGTGTTATCTTCCAGCATTTTCAATTATCATTCAGCATTTTCCGGCAGTTTCAATATTTCTGATTTTGTGTCCACGTCATTCATCAATTTTTATTTAATTTTACCACAAGGTGAGAGACAAGAATTTAGTTTCAATTTTCTGCATATCAATCCAGTTTTTGAAGTGCTATTTGTTAAAAGAGACAGTCTTTTCTCCAGCATGGTTTTGGCCCCTTTGTCAAAAGATTAGTTGACTGTAGATGCTTGGGTTTCTTTCTGTGCTATACCATTTTATTTTTGTTAGTATGGCTCTATACTGTAGCTTCAGGTCTGATATAGTGATGCTTCCTGCATTGCTCTTTTTGCTCAAAATTTCTTTTTTGCTATTCTGGACCTTTTCTGATTCCAGGTAAAATTCAGTACTGCTTTTTTCTAGTTCTGTAAAGACTGTTGTTGGTATTTTAATAGGAATTTCACTTTTGGCAGATATGTCATTTCAACATTATTAATTCTGCCAATCCCAAACCAAGGGATGTCTTTTGTATTAGTCAGGATTTAACTAGAGAAAACAGATATTACATGAGGTATACAAAAGTATAAGAAATTACAGGATAGGCTTACAATGGTCAGCCACAGAGTGGGGTGAGGAAGCGTGCAAAGTGTGTTTGCATGCTGGAGGCTGAAAGATTCTATCCAAGGTCTGGAGTTCACCCAGTGTCCTGTGCAAGTCCTCACCAGCAGGCTGATGGGTCTGCAACAGAAGGTCAAAAGGTCTGCGCTGGAAGGCTGAGGACTCTATGCCGGAAAGCTGAAGAGTCTACACTGCAAGCCAGGAGACGATGTCCAAACCAAAGGTGAAGACTGGAGCTCCTCCAAAGAATGGAATACGTTTGTCCTTCCTCCTTCTCTGTTATACCATCCAGGGGATGAACCACCCTAGGGTGGCTCTTCTACACCCTAGGGTGTAGAGTGGCTAAGCTCATTTAGTTAAAGTTCTAAATGTCTCAAGTTGACACAATCAACCAACCACTACATCTTTCCACTTTCTAAAATCACCTTCAATTTATTTCTTCACAATTCTGTGATTTTTATTATAGATATATTTTACCTGCTTGGTTAGGTTGATTCCTAGGTATAGCATGTAATTCTCTGAGACGTTTTGTAAATGCAACTGTTTTCCTGATTTCTTTCACATGAGTGCCATGGGGATACAGGAATGTAGTTGATTTTTGTGTTGATTTTTCCACTTTTTATTAGTATATTTTTACAGTACATAATGATTGTACTTATTGTGGCAGTTGGCGCATGTATACAACACATGTGAATTCTTTTTATGTCCTCTTTGCCTCCCTTCTTCCCACCTCTTTCCATCTCTTACCTCTCTTCCCATTTACAAAAGATCTACCTCCCTATTTCCTGTCATTTATCTTTTATTTGGCTGTTTATTTATACTTTCAGTTTC
This sequence comes from Dasyprocta punctata, assembly GCA_004363535.1. Classification (NCBI taxonomy): domain Eukaryota; kingdom Metazoa; phylum Chordata; class Mammalia; order Rodentia; family Dasyproctidae; genus Dasyprocta; species Dasyprocta punctata. The sequence continues at coordinate 2,546 of RJWM01031017.1, forward strand.
TCATATAAGAGGATGTATATGCTATTTAAGCTTGTGTATCTGGTTTATTTCACTTAACATTATGGTCTCAAGGTGGATCTACTTTTCTACAAAGGATGCAAGTTTATCTTTCTTTACATCAGAATGGTTCTCTGTTGTGTATAATTACTACATTTTCTTTACTCATTCATCTGTTGATGGATGTATAGATTGCTTTTGATTTAGCTATGAAGAGTTGTGCTGCTGTAGACAAGAGTAGGCTTGTATCACTGTGATACAATGTCTTTAAATCCTTCAGAAAGATATCTAGAAGAGTAATAGCTGGGTAGAAGAGCATTTCTAGTTTTAGTTTTTTGAGGCATCCCTATACTGATTTCCTTAGGGGTTGTAGTAGTTTAAATTTCCACTGAAGTAGCAGGGTGCCTTCTTCCCCACTGCCTTGCCAGCATTTTGTATCTTGTCACTTTCCTGAATTTATCAGATCTTAGAGACCTGATGGAGGTTGTTTGTTTGCTCACGTTATAAAGAACTATATGAACTGCAAATGGGATAATGTTTTCTTTCTTTCTGTTTATATTTCTTTTATTTCTTTCTCTTGCTCGATTGTTATGCCTAAAATGTTGAAATGTGTACTGAACAGAAGCCGTGAAAGTGAGCACCCTTTCTCATCTCCATCTTTAGATCAAAAGCATATTTAAATCAAATCTTTAAGTCAAAAGCAGTCTTTTATTATAGAAGAAACACAATGGTGCACATTCATTGACTTATGCTCTAAGTTGTCATTCCTGTATAGATCTCAATATAGTTTATAATTCCATTGATCATTTTAATATTCTATATAATATCACTATGTGCTACGTTGATTATATCATGTAGACGTGACCTGGTGTGCAGGATACAGTAAGTAGTTTGGTTGCCCTAGTAAGATATGGTGGTGACTGGGCTATAGAGGATTTAGGGATTTGTTAAAGTAGGCAAATTTTGGGTGTCAGAAGTATGCTGGAATGATCTTTTGTAAAGTAAAAACATCATTGCCTCTTTCACCTCTTTCCATTAAGAAAGGGGCATAGCACTCATAGCAAGTTCTTGTGATAAGGAAAGCATCTCCTACTTTTGGGGACACTTTTCTACCTTATTTATTGGGCAAGCCACAAGGTTGCGATTTCAAATAGTATCCAAAGCTATGGGACATCAAGAACATCACATCTTGCCACTGAGGTTATATATATGGCAGAGCCAACGATATTAGATATGTTTGTGGTAAATAAGGATGGTGAATGGATCCTTTCAGCCAATAACAGTGCTGTAATGCTGATCCCTAGGACCCTTTAGGAAAACTGCTTTCTCTCACAGGGTTACTTGGCTTTTGAAAAGAAAAATATAGTTAAGTACTAGCAAAATTACAACACTGTGTCTAATGTAGGTCTAAATGTGGGGAAAATATTTAAGACAACCATATTACAAATGGAGAAGGGTAAGGAAACTTAGAGGGATATTAAATTTTTATAAGCTATCTGATAAATGGCAAAAACAGAATATGATTTTTACATATGTGTGCATAGTATGGTAATTAAACACCAAAGAGCTATACAAAAAGATTCTCAAAAACAGCATATATCAAAATAGAAATCTAAAAAAAATTCTGATAGCATATATGAACACAGGAAGAATACAATGAAGAATACAATGAAAATCAGAAAGAACAGGCAAATAAAACATAAAAGGCAGGTTGAAAATATTAATCTTCATGTTAAATATAGAAAAACTTAATAAACTTATTCGAAGACAGAAATTACCAGAGTGAATTAAAAATGTGAACCAAACCTATGCTTCCTAGGTGAAACTAACTGCAAATTAAACAGGCAGAAAAAGAATGAAGATTGTGAAATATTAATCACTACAAAATAGGAAGGGCTATACTACTATTACATAAAACAGAATTCAAAGTAAAATGTTACTAAAGATCGCTGAATATTCTATGATAATAAAATGGTTCCAAAAAGCAGAAGAAGGAGCGAGAAAAACAGCAGGTTAGGGTGATGTGACATGACAAGAACTGGGTCCACCCTCTCACCTCTGAAGATGGAGTGAGGGTCAGGAGCCCTGGAGTGTGGGCAGCCCCAATACCTGGAAGAGACAAGAAGGCAGAGTCTGCTCCACAGCACCTCCAGAGAGGGACAATGAGGCCAGGCAGCATCAGCCAAAGGATAAAAGCTGAGCCAACTTTAAAATGTCCTTGCGGGTGGTCATAAACTACTAAGAGAATACATATTGTTAAGTTTATAGGCATCATTTTTGCTAGAATCTGAAAATCATTTTAGAATTGATGTGCCCTTTGTGATTTTAAATAACAACTAAATCTCATCTTTAAAAAATAAAATAAAACTTGAATAAAAAAGAAACAGCCATAACCAGCTCTTGGAAGTCTTAAGCAATGAAAAGATTATGGTTTCCCTGCTTTGGCTAAAAATAAAAAAAGAAAACAAATGTAAATTATGAAGTGATTGTAGAGTTATAAAATGTTCAGAGTTTTGCCATAAAAACTATTTAAGCAATATTTAAAATACCAGAAATCAAATTATTTTAAAAGCAAGTTTGGCGCCTTCCATGGCTGCAGTATGCCCTTCGCCTCCCCATAAAAGGAACTGATTATCTTGAGAGGAGACTTTTCTCTAACCATCTAAAGGCCTCTGGAGTCACAGACAATACTTGATTTTCTTGGGAGGATGGGCACACTGTGGTTTTGTGAGTGGGATAAATATGGCAATGAAGAAAGAAACTACAACTTTGTAATCTTTTCTTTGCTTCTGCTATTATAGTTTTAACAAAACACTTCTAGACGTTACTGATCCAAAGAAGAACTAGTCAATGTACCAATTTGGTTACACATTAGGTTAACACAAGCTTTTTGGCAGTTTTTAACATAATTTAGAAATATCTAAAATGTCACTTCTAGTAATAAAACATTTTTTAAAATATGTTTATGAGGCTGGATAATGCAATTTTAAAAACTTTGGCCATTAAATATCCCAAATTTATTTCTTCTCTAAGTATTTCAGGAACATACATCTTACTGTGAATGGATAAAGAAATAGAAGCGTGTATATTTCTCATGTTCTTTCCTTGCAAGATTTTTGTTTTAAATTTCCTTTTATGCCTGACAAATTAGGCAGTATTCAAATTTTACTCATAAACTCAATACTTGCACTGAGTTAGAAAAAAAATAACGATTAGTTGCTCTTATTTAAAAAGGGAGGAACCCGGATCCACAACTCTCCAAAACCAGCGGATAAGCACCTCTGGAAGGAGACCAACATTGAGAAGATCACAAGCTGACAGGGAAGGGATCCAGGTTAAAGCCAGAAACACTAGTCACTAGAAAGAAAAATGCATCAGTTGAAACTTGTTTCAACTGTAAGGCACAGAGATGCTCCCACATGGCAGGAGCAGTTGGTTATCAGCCCTTTGGGGACCTGGAAAAAGGCAACTGTGACCCAGTAGTCACAAGGGTGGTAGAGAAATTCCCTTCCCGGTTTCCCAGGGGATGGTGCCCTAAACGGAGGGATCCGCCCACCGCCAGCGCGACACTGACGAAAAGCACACTGTGGGCCAGGCCTAGAGGTGCGACGACGCAGTGATTTACTGCGCGTGCTGCTTTACGACAAGGCAATATTCAGCGTACTGTGTGATGGAGGGCCCTGGAGAGGAGCGGAGCGGGCGGCGGGGCTGGCGCAGAGCAAGGTGCTGGGAAGGCGTGGGATGAGCAGACGCGCACAGCCACAGGGACCGGAAGGGGCCTGCGTGTGGGAAGCCCCTCCGGAGCGCGGCAGACTGGTGCCCTGCAGCCCGCCGTGCCCACCCAACCTGCGCCCCTGGAAGGAACCGGGTCAGAGGACCGGGCCGGGCCTGCACGGGCACGGCTGAGACCCAGCAACGCTGCCTGCAGAGGGCGGTGGAAGCGGTCCCCGTGGTCCCTCTGGATCGTCAGGCCCTTTGGTGGGCAGCCATACAAGTCCGTGGATGGCAGGGAGCCGGCGAGGCCTGGCGGGGCTCCCCAGTGGGTGCAAGGTCTCTTTGTATTTGGACCAAGGAGCAAGAATGAGCTGCTCCAAGTCTGACTGCAGTGTGCACAGGACTGGGGGGATGGATTGTTTTTGTGGAATTTTTTTTTTTTTCTCTTTATCTGGCATTGCTTTTTGCAAGCTGGTGTGGGGGTGTTTGTGAGATAGTAAGAGGTAGGAATCAGAGTTGCTGGTTTGATCTCTGTAGACAGTTACCAAGTCGCCCGAGGTTCTTGCACACCAAGGGTTGTTTCATAGGGTTAGTGACATTTGTGTTTTTTTGTCTTTGGCATAAACTAGGCTCAACCTCACTGTACCCTCCATCACTTTACATTTAAACTGTCTCCCCTTCCTTTTAGTACTTCCCCCTCCCACCCTCTTAAGTCTCTTTCCTCTTCTTTTGTGTTGCAAGTATCAACACAGTGTATTTATTCATTTTTATTTGCTCTTTTCTGTGATATTGCTTTTTATAAGAGTTGGGGTGGTGGCGATGTATGTAACACATTTTAATTCTGTTTTTCATCCCCTTCTCCTATTCCTTCCCTCTCCCTCCATCTTTTGTTGTAACCTTTTGCAAAAGAGCTATCTCCCTATTTCCTAATTGTTTTATTTTGCTCTTTATTTATATTTTTGGCATCATGTAGGAAAAATCATGCAATATTTAAATTTGTATGTCTGATTTATTTCACATAATCTCAAGGTGCATCCATTTTCTTACAGATAACTTGTTCATTCTTATGGCAGAATTGTGTATAAATACCACCTTTTCTTCATCTGTTGATAGACATATGGAACACTTCCAAGATTTAGCTGTTATGAATTGAGCTGCTGTAATGGGTATGCAGGTATCCCTGTAATATGTCTTTAGCGCTTTTTGGAAGATAACTAGAAGGGAAATAACTGGGGGAAAAATGGAATTTCTAGTTTTAGTTTTTTGAGGAAACTCTATACTGATTTTCATAGTGGTTGTACTAGTTCACATTCTCAACAGCAGTGTAGAAAAGTTCATTCATTTTGCCACACAGCCTCACCAGCATTTGTTATTATTTGATTTGTTGATAATAACCATTCTTTCTGTAGTGAGGTGGAATCCCAGTGTTGTAATTTGTATTTTTCTAGTGGCTAGAGACAGTGAACCTTTTTTCATGTATTGATTGGTCGTTTGTACTTCTGAGTAGTGCCTAGTCATTTCGGATGCCTATTTTTTGATTGTGCCTTTTATTTTGGAGGTGTCTAATTGTTTTGAGTTTTTTATATAGTTTAGATATCAGTCCTCTAAGGAGTAGCTAGCAAAAGTGTTTTCTCATTCTGTGGGTTGTCTCTTCACTCTGTTGGTTGTTTCCTTTTCTGTATAGAAGGTTTTTAATTTGATATGGTAAGATATATCTTTTAACTAAAAGGTTTCTTACCAAGTCACATTAGTTTCTTCCATGGCAAGGGTTATTTCACTGAGATAGCTTGATTAGTTTTTTGATTTAATCATAAATTATACTCAACCTCCATACCCTCCACCACTTCCCTTACCAGAATTTGTTCCCCTCAAATCCCCCTCCCTTCCCTCATTTTTGTGTGACCTTATCAGCACAATGTATAGTTCTCATTTTCTTTTCTGCTCTCATAGAATATATGTGAGGTATATGTATATGTGCAGTGATGAATAAGAGTTCATTACTGCTTTAGTTCCTGTAGTGTCTTACGTTGACATCTCAAGTTAACTCACCAAGAGGAGTATATGGAGGCTTCGAACATAAGGTTTCTACCAGCATGTTAATTTGTTCTAAACTCCTTAAAAGTTTCTCACACTCTCTTAAGAATATTTTCCTCCCTCTCTTCCTTCATCTCATCCCCACAAATAAGTCTGAAGCATCCTTCTCCCATTCTGGCATAAAAATAATATCACCTAAGTCTTTTAGTTTCCTGTTTTCATTTTCAGTTATCTCTTAATTTCCTCCTTTCTTCAGTATTACTTTCTTCATTTTCTGTTCTCTCATCGTATGTATCCCATTCCACTCTTTCATCAGTACTTTACTCCACTGTCTTTCTGGTTATTGAAAATATGTAAAACTCTTAAATAACTTTTAAATTATATTTTAATATATGACTGGTTTTGTAGATGCTGATATAAACAATAGTTGTCTTTCTCACAACATAGTGAACAGCACTGGTCTTAATACAATGAATAAGTTGAATACATGCACGAGGCATACCCAAACCAAAGGTCACATCACAGGGAGTTATGCGTTAACCAAGAGATCACCACAATAGTGACAGAGCTTTCTATACTAATTGATCTACAGCCCCCAACACAAATACAGTAGAAATGTGAGAAGACAAGAAACAGAATAGCTACAAAAAATTTTTAACTCTGGCAAAAATGCTTCTGTCATGTGTATTGAAGGGGAGAAATTTTCAGACAAAGACCTCCCAAAGAAAATGTTTAAAGTGTTTGAAGAGATCAAAGAAGAGAGAAGTAGATGCATGAAGCAATTACTAAGCTGTTCAGTGAGCTCAAAGAAGATAAAGGAGATTAAGGAAGATACTAACAACTGAATAAGGATGACAATGCATTATATAAACCCTTTAGTGAAAAATTAGAGATTATGTAAAGGAATCATACAGAAATCTTGGGGGAAAAAAAAACCACAGTTGAAACCTATGGCAGTGTTTATACCCTATTAAAGGAGAGAACATCAGGACTTGAAACTAAGGCTGATATATGAGACCATCTGCTCAGTGATGCTTCACCATGAAAAGTTGGTTCAAGAGCTGGATGACTCTAAAACAACAAATCTAACAGAAATTAAGGAAAGATTAGTGGAAAAAAAACTAAAGGTATATAAAAGATGCATCAGAATCATTGCAAAAAAAAATTCAAAATCTAGACATGAAATGGATGCTTGGGTAAAAGAAGCAGAAGGCATCATAATCTTGGATTCAGGTTAAATAGCAGAGCTGTAGGATGGTTATGTAATAAAAAATAGATAGTTAGACCAATGGAATAGAATAAAAGACAAGAGAAAAACCCCATATAACCTTAACCATCTGGACTTTGAAAAAGAGGCTTAAAATGAATTTTGGAGAAGAGATAGAATCTTTAACCAATAGTGCTGTGAAAACTGGTTATCCTTAGGCAGAAAATGAATCTAAACTCAGTTCTCTCTGTACTAAAATCAAGTCAGAATGGATCAAATACCTAGATATAAAGCAGGAACACTGACTCTGCTGGAAAATAAAGAAAATGCTCAGAGACATAAGCAAGGACTTCTTAACTGGAACACCAGTTGAATAAAAAATTATACCAAGTATCAGAAATGAGGTCATATAAAACTAAAATTTTTCTGCGCAGAAAGGAAATAACTGAATGAAATGACAACCTGCAGAATAGGAAAAACATTCTGCCAGCTACTTTTCTGATGGAGAAAACAAAAACAACTCGATTCTAAAAAACAAAACAAAAACAAAAAACAAAAAAAACCAAACCAATCAAAACAATGGGCAAATGAAATAAGTAGACACTTATCATAAAAAGTATGTATAGCAAGAAATACATGAAAAAAGAGTTTGACATTATTGGCCATTAAGGACATGCAAATTGAATAAAACACTGCAGAGTTTCTATTTTATTCTAATAATAGCTGTCACTAAAGAGATAAAAAGTAAATGCTCACAAGGATGTGGGGGAAAGAAGCCCTTCTACATTACAATAGGAATTTAAACTATTGCAACCACTATGGAAATCAGTATGGAGATTCTTCAAAAAACCAAAAGAAATTTCATTTGATCCAACTGTACCTCTTCTGGATATCTTCCCTAAAGAGCTGAAGGCATTATTCTACACCGATACATACCTACCCATGCAATGCAATTCACAATAGCTAAATCATGGAAACAGCCTAGGTGTCCAACAACAGATGAATGAATAAACAAAATGTAGTACATATAAACAGTGAAATATTCCTCAGCTATAAAGAGGCCACATTTGGCTCATTTGTAGAAAAAAATGAATACATCTTGAGATAATAGTAAGTGAAATGAGTCAGACATAGAATCTTAAATATAGAATGGTTTCTTTTATGTGAGAAGCACTTGATATCAATAATGAGTAAAATAATAGGTGACAGGTAGATATAGACATTTTAGAGACAGGGAAGGGGAGGGGAGGAGAGGAGAGAGAATAACAGGGGAGGGGAGAAAGCAAATGAAAAATGACCAAGATATGCTGTATAGGTGCCCCCAAATGAATGTAATTATGCATCACAGATGTATACCAATGAAAAATTTTCAAATTGGAAAATATAAATGGAAAGCAATTTTCCACTGAGGTATATATGAAATTTTGATTCTTCGTAGTCTATGTTCGCATATCTTTAATACCCAGTTCCATTTCACTGGCAACATATAAGTTAGCTATTTTATTTTATTTTATTTTATTTTAATTTAATTTTTTTGGTACCAAGGATCTAACTCACAACCTCACGCCTGCCATGCAGATCCTTACGCCTCTGGGCTAAATCCCTGGCAAAGTTAACTATTTTAAGAAATAATTTATGCAGGCTTTCACAGGGAGCAAAAGTTGTGTATTTGAAGACATCCAGCATATGGATTAGAAGATCTGGATTCCAGTCCTTTTTACTTGCATTTAATTGCACAACTTTGGATAATGATAACTATCTCACAAAATTTCCTTTTCTATACAAGGTTAATAAATACCAAACATTTAAGTAGTAATGACTTGAAATGACATAATAGATCAAATCACTGAAAACATTCAGGCACTCAAATTTGGGTGCAGTTAAGGAAAATTTCATCTTGATAGTTGAAACAGTATATAACTAAGAGATAATATTGCTGAATGTTAGGCTAGGAATTGATTCCTTATTAGTGAATGGTGTGATTTAAGTGGAAAATCATGTTGCATTTGCAGTCACTTTGAGAACATCAGAATTGTTATCTGAAGGACTGAGATATTACAAGAATTACTGTGGTCACCTTCTAGGTGTTGAAATGGTTTACTGCCTGTGGTGGATTGATAACTAGTGGTCAACTTGTAACACCAGCTGAACTGAATCAGCGTGGTGCTGAGTGCAGATGGCCCACCTGAGGACTGTTGCCGAGATAGGAGAATTGGAGAAGAACAGGTAGAGTGTTGGTTCTCCATGGTGTTGTTGGTTCTCCTGTTGCCAATAGTTCTCCTGGAGGAGCTTGGTGAGCTTCTTTCCTGATAGGAACTTGGCTGTTCTCATCATCAGAGGAGCTCAGGACCTTGTCACTGACATTGGCTGAGGTTCACTTTGGGGGAGCTCTGATCTTTACTGCTTCCTGGCTGCACTGGGGAAGGTGGTGGGCTGTTCTATCTCCAGAAGTTTGTCACACTGGCTTCCTGATACAAACTCTGCTGTTTTCATCTTCGGAGGAGCTCGGGACCTTGCTGTCTCTGAAAATGGCTGGGGTATTTTTCAGGGGATTCCTGGTCCTTATTTTGAGCATTGCTTCCTGGTTCCAGTGCAGAACCCTCAGCCTACTGGCAGAGGTTATCTTGCTGACACAGACTTTTTAGCTTCCACCGCTGACCTCTGGGCCTTCCCAGCACAGATCTGTGAAACAGGCTTGCATGAGTCGTTGTGGGCAGTAGGCCTCCAGTTTGACTTGTGAGGGGCATTCTTACGGGCTCCAGGCCTTCAGCTGGACTCATGCTGGATACTGCTATGGGATCCAGCCCCTCAGCTGGATTCTTTGGGTCTTTAGTGTGTGGACAGATTTCCTGCACTTTTCATATCTGACTCTTTCAGTGTCTATTATAAATAATTCTATAAATTATGTGTCCTGTATTAAATTTTTTTTCTTGCAATCTCTGACTGCAACACTGCCTTTGTTAAGAGCTCTCTCCAATTCACTTTACATGGACACAGAGTGATATTTTGAAATTCAGACATGAAACCATCAGGTTTAAATCAGCTCATGATTCCATATTGCTTTAGGCAAAAGTGTCTTAATAAGTGTCAAATTTACCAGCATGATACACCCATTGCTCTGGGATAGGAATCCCATTAAATGTCTTACTTCATCTGTGTCCTTTCTGTTGGTGCCTCTTACCCCAGATACCAGTTGTGACTATCTTGTTACACAAGAGTGTCTGAGCTTTTCACATCTCTGTCGCACTACACCCTCTGCCAGGGTGTGCTCTCACTGTTCGTTTCTCATCTACTTGAACTACTTCCTTTCTTTCAGAACCCCACTTAATCGCCATCTGCTCTAGGAGCTATGTTGTGATAATTGATTACTCCTGTCTTTTAATCTGCCTCATCCTGGAGTCTGTCAGGTTTATTTTTCTGATTATAATCTATAAGGCCCTTGTAGATATGTGCTACCATTTAAATATCACTTTTATTGCTTAAGCACACACTATTATTAAAAGTATGGTCTGAAGGATGGTGCCACAGTGGGTGGTATACTCTGGACAGTGAGGTTTGAGGAGGTTCTGAGGTCACTGGAGACTGCTCCTAGAAGGTATTTAGGGAGACCCTTCTTTCCTGGGGGAAGAGTTATAAATGGGCCAGCATGTTCCCACTTGGCCTCCTTCTCTCTGCTTCTGTTCAGAATGTCACCACTTGCTGTTCCATGCACTTTTACTATGATGTGTGACTATCTACCATCTCCATCATGGACCAAAACAAAAACAAAAAGACTCCACCTGATCAGGGTGGACTTTGAACCTTTAAAACTGTGAACTAAATATACCTTTCCTCTTTGTAAGTTAGTTGTCTTAACTCTTTCATTGTAGTAATGCAAAGCTGACTAACACAATATCACATCTATCTCATTTCTTATATCCTAGCATAAAATTCATTCTCAAGTCAATGTGCTAATAAGTGGTTCTTTCCATGTAGCACCAGTAGGCAAAACCAAAGTGTAATGTGGGCAGAGCATTAAGTTTTCAAGAATTAAAATATTTAATAAAAAGATTGGATAGTCATCAGCAGTTAAATTGTAGAACATATTGCTTCACTGAATGAAGGATTAGATCAAATATTATAGGGAGCATCTGAAGCTGGAGATTGATCACACACATGGGGCCAGTCAGAGATGAGCACCCCTGGAAAACAAGCTGCTCCAGCCCAGAGAGCACCAAGCCCCAAGGCAATCTAAGCAATGAGTTGCTAGGCAGAAGGGTGTCACGTGACTTTATCTTGCTAAATGTATAAATAAACACCCTGTGGTGTGGAGGCAGTTCCTTTCCTCCCATCAGGAGAGAGGCTACACCTGACCCTAGCTTTCATCTCTGTATTTTCCCATCCTCTCACTGTCCTTCCCCCTGGGTACATCTAGAGCTGCAGCTGTACACCACAAAATAGTATCAAAATAATAATACTAACAACATACATAGTAATGCTTTTATTCATATGTAACCTCCCACAGTTATGGAATGCTAATTGTGAACTAGAAACTATTTTAAGTGTCTTACAAAGATTACTGCCTTGCCCAGCATAAAAGAAGAGGAGCATACTGGGTTAGATACATACTTTTATTTGCTCTTGGCACATTATGTTTAAGTGAGTGAAAATAAATACAGATTTAATTTGGTATGGTTTCTGAGCTTTTGCTTTTCTATTTACTTTGCCACATACCCATCCCTGTGCTCTGTATTCCTGTGGCAGCTAAGAGGCAGATCCATGGAAGTATAGTATCTCAACTGGTGGCACAAGGAACTGATCAAACTAGGACATAGACCTAGAGCAGGTCCAGAAAATGGGAAAGTTGAGAGGATGCCATAAAAATGAGATCAACACTTGGAATCCCAATATTTGTGGGGAGAGGGCCAGGAGCCTCAGGTTAGTCAGTGATAGTAAATACCTCCACTTTTTGGTGGACCTGACTGGGCAACCTTCAACCCACTTTTAAGAGATGAGCAAGTGTGCGGTTTTGCTTGTAGATTTCATCAGCAGAAATCTTTCCATGTCTTTTTCATCGCTTTGGCACCACACTCACCCCACTCATTCAAAATATGTTCTCTTGTTTAAAATTCTTTTAACTGGAAAGAAAGCTTTTAATTTACAGGAAAGCATAAAGGCTGAGGAGTGATGCCTGGACCCCAACTAAGAGCTCCATTCCTTACATAGTTAATATCCAGTGCCCTTTTTTTATAGGAAGTAAAATGATCATCTGACCGCACTACATCATTCCCTAGATGCATTTATGGTATATTTGTTCTTCTACCTGTAGTTTTGGTGTGGAGCATGAACAGAAATAATTTGAGGCCAGACTTTGGAAACAGTAAAAAGAGACCTCATTTTCTTGCTCATAGACCTTCAGACATATTGAAAATGACTCTTCCAGATGCCCCTATTGACACTATGACTAAGGCAAGGAATAAAATGGCCCTGGGAGTACAAGAACTGTGTAATGGAGCAAGCCTCAGTCGTGGGGGTCATCACATGGCTCCGTTCTAGGGCTTCCATTCTTTTCTTCCCCATTACATTTTGCTGCTCTGAACTTACACCCATACCTAACTCCACAATCAATTTATCATCACTGGGCAAGATTGTATTACAACCTTGTGCTTGAAATCATTCTCATGGTTTAAAACCTTTCTTAAGTTTTAATACTTTACATTATCTTGATTTTAAACTAGATTCAGAGCCATTTCTGAGGAGAAGAAGGAAAAGAAAACTGTGACTGTTGCTTTCCACTTCACAATAGCTTGTAAATCTTACCATGTGGTAATATCTCATTTTTTGCCAAGGAACTTTTCTGTTAACAAAGTGCAATTCACCAAATACCAAAATGTTTCTCTTAAAATATTTATAACAGTATACTTGGAAAATTCTGTTGTATTCTTTTCTCTTCATGACACTCTGTTGTAAAAAAAAACTTTATTACTTTGGCCATTTATGTACTTTTATAAAACTCTGTGTGTGTGTGTGTGTGTGTGTATGTTTCAGAGATTGTGTCAGTGAACAGAAAAGTTGACATTTGCAAGAAGACTGACTTGTGGAGGTATATATTTTTTAAACATGAAGTACAATAGAAGAAAATTTAGGTATGTCTGAACTGTGTTTATTTTTAGACTATAATTTGGGTGTTTGATGATGACTATGCATAAAATTCAATCCCTAATATAGAGTAATTCAATTTGATCTGATTAATATAATGGTCTTTGTTCCACATAACAATGTTCTGAACTCTCAGTCCAAAAACTCACACTTCTTATGCCTATTATCATTTTCATGTCCCACATTAAAAGATAAGCATCATAGGAATCATTGATGGATACAAATAAACCTGAATAATACTGATTTTCTTAAGGGAAAGTCTAACTGAAGACCAAAGGTGGCACTATTTTTTCTGAATAATATGTGAGTGAAACCCGTGCTATTCTATCTGTCAAGGAACTATTACAAAAGAGGACAGGAAGCTATTTACTCCTGAGGCATCTTGGGTAATATAGGAACCTTAATGTGTGAAATAGTTTGTGGGAAATTAAACCTATAGTTCATGATTAGAGAAGTGATGTGGTACTCTTCAGGTAGTGGACAAATTAAAAAAAAAAAAAAGATCCAAAGCAACAGGAAAACAGACTTGCTGATTCAAGGGTTAATTCTGGAGAATTTCACTGTGGTCAGAATAAAAATCATAAAGACATCAGAGCCAAATGTAAAAACATTCTTTGAAATTGTTGAGTAACTCCTGAGACCACTAAAGATAGTAATGTCATGTATGCTCCAAAGGATACATAATGTGCATATTTACCTAAGAGTTTATATTATTTACATTAATCAATCATATTATAGTAGCCCAAATGTATTTTCCCGTGCATTTTCTATTTTAAAAATTTTCTCAGGTAATTCACAGACTGAAATCCATTTTATTATAGTAATAAAATAGTTTGATTTCCTGTTTAACATCCATGCCTTAGGGCTACTTTAGGGCAGTGCTGGTGAACCTTTCAGAGCTTTCAGTGATACGAATAGCCCGTGGCAGCACGCCATAGGTTTGCCACCACTGCTCTAGGGTGTCAAGAAAACCAATACACAGTCACTTCCAAGGAACTTATGGTCTACTCCAACCAGCTACATAAAATCATATTAGAAGATTTAGAGAGACAAACATAGTATTAGATTATAATATATAAACCTTTCTAAAGTTTGGTTGCTGATTGTTTCTTTTTTCTTAAAATAATCTAAGATTCACAGTTTTATTATTTCACTAGTCTTCGAGTATGTCTATCCACGAACAGTGACAAGACGATGAAGTCTGTGTAGTCCTTTAATTAAACTCTTGAAGGGAGTTCCGAGTCCTCACTCTCACATGACGACGCGGGTGGCTGAGATTCAGAGGGGGACACTGACGAGCTCTAAATTTTCCCTCTAGCAGCACAATCATCTAGTCCATGTCAACCTAATCACAGATGGGCAATAATGACCATCTTGTCTCTGGGCTCCTTTACCTTTGTCCATCCTCTAGGTCCTTTCAGATTAAAAGTTATTTGCTCCATGAGCCACTGTAACTATGTTACTTTAGTGACATAATTTATAGATATTTGGGAATTCTAATTTTTATTGGATCATCATCCCAAAATACTGTAACTGGGCAACTTTATTTTCCTAGGCAAGCCAGAAGCCCCCAAATCCTCTCCCTTTCATCTGATCTAACTGTGTCCAGGCCAGGAATCTCAGCCCTAATCCCAAGGATTAGTGGGACTCATACTTTTTCTTTGGGTTACTCTTATCACTCATCCTGGATTCCTGGCTTCCCTTTGACCGCCGCCACCTCATCGCTCACTGTTCATTCTGGGTGCTTCTCTCTGCATCACTTGGTACCAAGCATGGACATAAATCACACCCCAAGTCCTCATTAATGCACAGCTGTTTCGTGCATCAGGTTGTACTGAAGCGTTGATGATGGCCGAGAATCACAAGATAAAACATGAAATCATTTGAGCCCTGGATATAAATCTCATGCTTCTTAAACTTCTCTTCCCATTAAAGAGGGCTCTTTTTGAGGCTCCCGTTTCCCTTAGGCACAGGGTGCATTGTGACTTGGGGCCTGGACCCTCAGAATGGAAAATGCTCCATACCTTATGAACCAGCAACTTAGAGAATAAATCCACATACCTTAAAATTAACAACAAATCACACAAGCAAAAATAAAACGTTCCCTCCTTAAGGTTAGTACCCCTTACTTTATTACAAAAGGAATTTGAGTATTTTCACAACTTGTCCCTGTAGGTGCTCTACTTTCTGTGACTACCAATCCCAGTAAAGAGTTTTCCTAAATAAGAAAGTTTTCCCCTAGAAATAAGTTTTGTAACGACACAGATGGGACAAAATGATATAGACCATGCTGTAAAAAATTTTGAATTACTCTTTTTCCATGACTCTGCATTTCTTGGTTTCCATAATTCTTATCTTTCTCCTGAGGGGAAATATACAGTATGTACAAATAGCACTTCTAAGAAATGGTCATCTTGTTCTTGGAAGAGGACAGTAGCAAGCAAATCATCTGACATAAAAGTGAGTCATTGGGATGAAGCAGACTGGTCTGGTTAAGTTATGACACAAGAGAGAAATATGACAGGAAAATGCAAACATCGCACTGGACTGGGAGCGTCGAGCATTTGTGTCTTTCCTAACTAGGTTAACAAACAGGAGCACATCTAAGCTTTTGTCTTTGAGCCAGAAGCTGCCCATAAATCCTGAGTAATGAGCTGCTTGCTTCCATCTCTGTGCAACCTCACCTTGCAGAGTTCCCCAGCCAAACTACCCTCCCAGTCAGAAGGCAAAACCTCTGCCTGGGTCAAAGATCTACAAGAATGAAAGCTACTTTTGGCTCAGAACTCTCTCCTTCTCTGTATCTTTCCAGTTCTTCTTGTCTCTTGGCTTTTCTTCCACAATGGTTGTGTGCTGTGCCTGTTCCCTTTGTGTGGTCTTAAACTTGGGGTGAAGGAAGACAAAAGGGAAGGCTTCACTGGCCACTGTCCTTTTCTCTCCTCCAATGGACATTTTTACCCACAGTTAACAGTATTTTCCCAGCTCCAGTCGGCTTACCATTTTCATGACAACCTTGTACAGCTACATTCCTATGGTACTTCATCACTGTTTTGATTGTACACACTTGAAACTTTCCAGAACCTTTCCTGAAAGAGGCTTCGGTAAATGGAGTTAGCACTTGGACCCTACAAAAAGTCAGGGTCAAAAATAATAGTGGTCACATGGTCACCAGTATTTATATAATGCTTAACTCTCTGAGCCCACAGGATAAAAGACAGATATTTCACTGTTCATAAAATTGCCAAGAAAAGTGGGCTTGGAAGAAGATTTTTGGATCTTGCCATTTGCAGAAAAATTGCATTCTTAAATACTTTATATTGATTTTATTTACTACAGATATTAATTTATTGACACACAAAGTGTGCCTCATGTAAATATTTGATTCCGTAACTACACACTAATCCCTCATAGTGATCTTGTGCCATTGCATTGACTACAGGCAGACTTGTCCACATTAGGAAAGCAGAATTACATCTTTATTAAATAAAGAAATTAACAAAATCATAAATGAGTAAATTTTGCATGTCATTTGGAGATTAATGTAAAGAACTACACTTCTTGAACTTTCAGGACCTGAGATTTATATTATTACTTTTCTGAAAGATCTGGAGTTCTTTATTTTTTTCCCTAGGAGCTACGTGGCATATCTTCATCCTCAGATTCACTTTTGCCCTTGGACTCTTAACTCACCCTTCTCCTTAGGGAGAAAAGGGGCGGGAGGAGTACTGTTCCAGCCAACTGGCCTTGTTAAAGCATTCTCATCTGTGAAGCATGAGAATATGTTTGTGAATCTGCTTCTCTTCTGATTGGCAATGAGAAGTACAGCTCTTCTTTAATTTTTTTCAGAACTTTCTGTGTCCCATCAACATTATTTAACCCAGGTGTGAAATCGCTTCCAAAGTAACAGCAAACTGGTGATGTGGGTAAAATGAGTGCTCTGATTTAATTATCACATAATGCAAAATCAACTGAACACCAGCCACCAATGACTCATTGAATTATATACGTTGTGGTGGTTGTTGTTGATAATAGACTAGGAGAGAAGAGAATAATGAAGGGAAAGTACTGAAAATCACAATGTGAGATCATGAGAGAGTATGATAGCCTTAATTATTAAAAAATTTGTATTGGATTGAATATATCTCTTTAAATTAGTGGAACTTCATTTTCTTATTTGTAATAATCAAGATTAATGTTTCTGAAATAGTTCACTGTGTAGTTCACAAGATTTCCTTCAGGTTTCAGATCATGTAACTCTAATCAACATACAGAAAGGGATCAAAGGACCAAAAGCATGCCTATATTCTTGTGGGGTTTTTGCAAGACTTCATAGATTTGAGAAACCATATTCATTTTGCACTTTGTCTCTACTGTTTTGCATTCATGACATTTAGTGAAAATGTTCGCTATCATTTTCAAGGGACTTTCTAGCTAAAATATAATCAAGCGATATCTCCGTGAACCATTTCTTTTCTTATGCCAATTGCAACTCTTTGATCTCCTGCAACTGATCAAAAGTATCAGTGTCATGAATTTAAAGAATTATGGCTAATCATACTTCACTGATAAATGCATAATACCTCCTGCCTTCCCTAATGTTTGGCTGAAGGAAATGCAAGAGCAGTATCTTTTATTTTTCTTTGTGTTAGTTCCTGTTCGTGTAGGGAACATCAGCCTGACTCAGACCACTGGCTCACAGCCCACACAGCTGGATAGGCACAGAATTCATTTCACAATAAAAGGGACAGAAAGAAAAGGTTTATTTGTTGGATTTTTTAAAAATCTACAGCTCACTGCTGCAAAAGCAAGATACAAGCTCTTCTAAGAAAACAGCTTCAAGGAAAGACAGGTTTGGAAGAGCTAATTAAAAGTTTATAAGTGGTAATACGAAAATACTTCCTTTGGCAGCTATTCCCTCTGTAAACTTCACTCTCTCCCACCAAAAACAACATCGCAACATGCAAAACAAGAAATATCACCAGAATGAACTCTAGTGATAAAGTATAAATTATAAAACAGAAATAGTTACTAATAATTTTGAAACTCTTGAAAAAGTGAATAGGAGTAGGAATATATGTAAGCCCCCAAAAAAGGATTGCATAACATCTTTAGAGATCTAATATATGAACGACCTCAGAAATACTTGCCTCTGGCTCAGAAAGGATAAGTTAGCTAGTTAACAGCAATGTCAGAAAAGATATACTTTTATAGAAGAACTAACTGCCCATGAATAAAAATACATTTTAGTGGATTAAGTGTAAACAACTTCATCATCTTTTGTCTAGGCTGTATAGAAGTTGAAGGAAGTCATTAACTGGATAGTTTAAGTTTTTAAGATGTGAGATAGTTTATAGCATGCATATTATCACTAGCAAGGGAAGTTCTCAACAAAGTAAGGGCAAAGATGGACTCTTTTGACTATGCTAATAGAGTAGACTTCCCTGTCCTAAATAATTTATGATTAAGAAATGGACACCTTAAGAAACCTGCCATTTTAACCTATGAGCTTTTTTATTTGTGGAGAAACAATGCCAATGTGAAATTAGCCTCAAATTCACAAAGTGAAATTCAACCAGCAGCGATGCATTTGTAATGAGAAGATGTGCTATTTTAAGAATACATCCATTGTCCTTTTAAGGAGGATGTTGTGTTGGCTAGGACAAAACATCTTGAAAGACATAAATAGAAAAATAGAACTAGAAGCGAGAAAGAAAGTCTTCACGTGACAAGAGACATAACTGCACTTCTTCATATCAGATAAGAATAGGAAAGTAGAGTTGAGAGAGAATACAAATAAGAGTCATAGGTAAAAATAACTGGTTTTATGATCAGAATCTGCAACTCACAATTTGGAATGTGAAAGAAACTGTTAGGAACATCAATATCTAACAATGGTTTTTAAACAATGAGTCTTTCTGCCATGCAAGTAATTATTTTCCTGTCATTCAGTAGTCCCTTATATATAAAAGGTATTCTATAATTAATTTGGTATCGATGAAGAAAAATTTAGTTAGCCACATCCAAAATGAGGAATACAATTCTCCATAATACATAGACATTTTGATGATCCTTAAACTGATTCATATTAAGCAGATGGTAGAAACAAAGGAGATAAATTCTGAAGAAAATTAAATTTCTTGAGAAATGAATTGAATTTTATGAAAAGGACTTTGACTCAAAGTTTTTTTTTGCTTTCAAGAGACAAAAATTCGATAAAAACTGAGTTTATATTGTGGTAAGTTTTTTTTTTGATACCGTTTAACCAGAATTTGGCAAGATTCTGAAAACATTGGTTTTTTTGCAAATAATTCTGTTTAATCTTTTTAAAAAATATTTTCTGATTATGGAAAAATGTTTTATAACATAACTATAATATTAGATGCCAACATTTTATCATTTATGAATGATTTTCTAAAATTGTGAAATAGCACTGATTGGGTTAGTTAAGCTTTTTAGCATGTGATACTATCATTATAGTGGGTCAGCTTCTTCCGATTTAAAAAAAATTGTTAACTCACATAAATTTGTACATACTTATGGGTACTATGTGTGGTTATGCTATACGCCTGCGTTCTGTAATGCTCAAACCAGTGCTAGACTCTATCTTCTTTTCTTTTTTTTTCTTTTTTTTTTTTGCGGCACCGGGGATTGAACTCACAGCCTCGCACCTGCCAGACAGGCACTTAAGCTGCTGAGCCAAACTCCCGGCCCTGGTTTTTTGAGGGAGGGTCGCACTATGCAGCTTAGGCCGGCCTTGCGCTCGCGTTGTAGCCCAGGCCGGCCTCGAACTCACAATGCTCCTCCTACCTCAGCCTCCCGAGTGCTGGGATTAAAGGCGTGTGCCACCACGCCCGGCTAGACTCTATCTTCTTTAACAGTTAACATTTCTTTGTTATGAAAATATTCAAAATCCTTTCTTCTAACTTTTAAAATACACAGCACATGATCTGTAGTCACCATACTGTGCAATAGGACACTAGAGCTCATTTCTCCTAGGTAAATATTAAAACAGTACTCACTAACTTTCCTCATCCTCTTCA